>JAUPMG010308933.1:0-16352 GCA_031762675.1 Pachysandra terminalis
TCCTCAAAAGGGTTGAATCAAGAACCACAAACTCCCTGACTGAACATGCTTCTCTTCTAACATTTTTTAAAGAAACCAGTGCTTGTTTATACTAGAAAGAAAACAAGCCCTTAATTACAAGCAAAGGACGTTCTCCAGACAAAGTCAAGAACACCAGTATCCTGTATTGAAATCTTCCGACATAGTAAACCAACTTGAAAACAACAACTGAAGAAAACAAACCTTCATCTCAGAGAATAAGGATTTCAGGACAATTAGGAAAAATCACGGATGAGACGAAATCCAAAGATTAAAGAATACGAAGAATTCTCACTTCTCATTGGGGGTCAGAAAATATGTGAATTTGGTCAAAAAGGACCGAAACCCAGAAGAAAATATCAATCAAATGGTATGAAATCAAAGTTGTTTCAATCAAATGCAAAACTCCTTTCGACAAAGACTTGCAAAATGAAGGACCAAGAACAAGATTCCACAACGAGGTTTGTACAAACACAAATACATCGAAAGATCACTGATCATATTAAGATTAAAAAATTTAGAAAAGCTAATGACAACCTGAAAAAATCACGGTTTTGATTCGTTTCGTAAGCTGAAAACATGAAGCAGCCGTCGCCGGAAATAAATGACTACCCGCCGGAACGCCACGTTGTGTTACAAAATCTAATGATGTTTAAACTTCCAAGTCACGCACGCGTGCGAAGTGGGAGATGAAAGCATGGGACTGTACGCACGTGCTTATCTTGCTCTCTTGCGCACTTCTCTATCATTTGCTCTTATTCTCTACATTCCGCAGGATAATTCTAGTCCAAACACTATAATATGAACAAAACGTTGTATCTTTACCACCCAAAAAAAATTAATTTTATAAATTAAAATTATAAAAAAATAGAAATAAAAAAAATAAAAAAAAGTAGAGAATATCAAGTGATGTGGGTGGTGTTGTTGGGTGATCCTAAAAGAAGGAAAAAGATGTGTGTAGCAATATCAAGTATCAAAACCTAAAATGCCCTTGAGTTTCACTAGAATAACCAAAATACACCATCCTTCTTAGATTATGAATGAAGTATGAAATGGGGAAGTGTTGGAACGAAGAAGTGAGAGGCAACGAGTCGTAAAAATCACATTTAATGAGATTCTACGTGCATTTAGTTGGTGGTTTCCGGTTTGAATACGCTGCTTTGACTATACAAACTGGTTTTGCATGCAATTCATCACATCTGTTAGATTTATGTGATGAGTCAACCCCGGCTGGCTCAATCCGTTTTGAGCCGATCCAGATTTTCACTTAAAAGGACAGTCTATGCTTGATATAAGACGAAGAGGGACGTCCATACTCCAATAAGCAATTCACGTTTTGGAGAATCCAATTTAGATATGCTTGATATAAGATCAAGAGGGACGTCCATACTCCAATAAGCAATTCACGTTTTGGAGATTCGAATTTAGAGATTTAGTCGTTGGAGTGTAAAAATATTATAAATAGCTCTAATAATCATATATTCTTACACGAAATTCTTTTTGATTCGATAGAAATCTTTTGTTGTAGATCAGATTTCGTATGAATCGCGATACATGATCCGAATCATCTACAATCTATGATCAAAGTAATAGGAATGAGATGGAAATGTAAATTTGATAAGATACACCGACACAAGAGGATGGTGAAGTCTGCAGCGCTTTCAGCTTTAACTGAAATGAGCTAATAAGGTTCAATCTAGAAAGAGAACCAACAGAGTATTGTCCTAGTCATGGCCAGCTAAAATGTTGGGTCATATGACCACATGGGACTAAGACCCGGTTCTGTCATGACTCGATCGGTGTCTACTAGAGACAGACCAAAACCTGATGTGGGTCGATCTGATGTGTGTGATGTCTACGTAGGCCGTGGACAAGTGGCATTTCTTGAAATTTCGTAAAGAAGATGAGGGCAATCGTGAGTAGGCCGTGGGTTTGGATTTGATGCCTTTCCTTTGTGAGGTGGAGCGATCCACACGCCGAACGAGTCCCTCTCGGTGCCACCCAACGAGGGTACCAACCGACAGCGTCGCTGGAGTGGAGCCTTTTCTCTTCCTCCCTTCTATCTACGTTTTCTTATGTGGGTCTCACTACTTCCCTCCCCACCCTTCCCATCTCGCTTCCTCTTCTATATTATGTGGGGCACTTTCGGTATTATGGCGGAGAAAGAATTTCAAAAGCTGAAGGCCACTCGCATAATGCAATGTTACACTTCTTTTCTTCTTTAAAGTTTTTGTCGCAACAGCTTTAGAATATATTGTTAGATAGCAATACTTTAATGAATTTTTGCTTACAACTTCTTTTACATGAATTTCTCATTTTTTGCTTAATTTGTTACACAAATTAATTATCAAAAAAAAAAAATTTATTTGTTAAGTCGAGTTAGGCGAAGAACCGAGAATACCATCGAGAACCTCGACAAGACCTTCGGTCCGATCGAGTTTGCTGTTGAGTCCCATTTGACCCATGGTTTCAAGGATCGGCCGATACCGGTCTGTACCGGCCGGTCTGGACTGGTACCGCACGGGACCGGTCCGGTTCCAACCCGCGATACAAGCCCTTGTATCGTCAGGTTATGGACCGGCGGTCCGGTGACCGATTCTGCCGGTCCGTGATCGATTCCGACAGTCCGACGATCAGTCCTTCCAGTCTAGCATCCGGTAACCGCCGCTCCGGTGACCGGTTCCGCTAGTCTGGAGACCGGTCTCATCGATCCCACCGGTCCGGTGCCAGTCTGAAATTTTTAAATTTTTTTTGTTTTATGTACCAGCGGTCCGGACCGGAACCAAACTGGACGGGACTGATCTGGCAACCGGTTTCGGTCTTTAATACCTTGATTTGACCCTATTTGGATTAGTGAGGTTTAGGTGATTATATGTTTAAACACACTAAATAGAAATTCTGTGATCAACGTTTTCTATAACGTCACTATTAACTAATAACTATATAAAACCCAGGCCTTTATTATTGACAATGTAGTTTTGTTATAATTCTGATATTTTTGTTCCTTCGTTTTTTGGGTAATTATTATGTTTTCATGATATTGATCTATAATTAAAGTGACAATGTAATTTTGGTCAAAGATATATTGCATGATGAAGAAAGAGGGAAGAGAAGTCAATGTATTTCACCATTGTTATATTCGTTAATACCGTTGTTTGAAACCTTGAATTCTCTTATTTTGGGCTCTTAAGCCCCAAAATCCCACATCTTGCTGCTTTAAATTGTGTGAACTGTAGTGTTGTAGCTAGAAACAGAACATCTCTAACTAGGAGATAGAACATTAGTTCCATTAAGAAAGAAAGATGAAGAAGATATCAAGTGCACAGAAGATATTGATTCACGTGGTTAGACAAATAGCGCGTATGTCCACAGATACACATTAGATTTTACTATTCTCCAAAACCCTAAAAATGTATTATAAAGAATAGCCACGAAAAATATGATAAATAATCTATAATTAGGGCAAAACATAATAATAAATGAAATTACTTATATGTCTAGACCCCAAAAAATTTGGGCAGAGTCAATGGTTGGATCATCAATACTCAGTAGCATCACTCTCTATACCTATGTCACACAATCCGTGTGAATGAGGAGACGCTCTGGCGCTCAGAACGCGAATCTGCGTTTTGAGCACAAGAACGTCCCTAATTTGAGGATTCAAATCTGTAGATTAGCATAAAAACATTAAAAATGTGGTTATTTTTTATTTTTATTTTTTAATTTTTGAGAGTTTATAAAAATATATGAATTTTATTCTGAAAAAAATATTAATAAACATGAGTTTCTTGTAAATTTTTAGGAATTTTTATAAAATTATAAAAGTATGTGAGTTTTATTTAAAAATAATTAAATTAAATTGATAGAAGGTTAAATTGAGATATTTTATGAATTATGTCATTCTCTTATATATATATAAAGCATAAAAATAAAAATAAAAATAAAAATATCTTTATATATTAAGTATAATTTGTATGTGCATATATGCAGACACTCTTTAGGCCTTTAGGCGCTCTGTACACAATTTATTTTCAAGTTTGACGTTCTGGCTCCCGTGCGTCATTCTCTTTCAATGCACTCATACCAACAAAGTCGTTAGGTTTTGATTCTTTTGACTTAGCTAGGAGAAGAATAGCATGCGTGCTTGGTCATGAGTCATGACTCACAAACACATGAACCAACCTTGGTTTTCAAAACTGAAAGGCATATATATGTTAGGTGGTTGACTAGCATATCTGAACTACTATAGTGTGAGAGTCTTGTTCCTGCTCTGTGGGTGTTAGAGTGTGGGATCCCTATTCAAATCAATCACATAACTGCTCCATCTTTTTTTACTTCTTCTCTCCTCCCTCTTTAGTTATATTCTGTGGTAAAGAAAAAAACAGAACTTTTGGTTATCTGGTGGAAGTCGATGCTCATGAGATCGTCAAACTGATTATGAATGATAGCCATCCAATCTGTATCGTATTCTTCAATTGTGGGGTCCCAGATCAGAGACTCTTTAACGCCTACTTGCATTTTGTAGTTTGTACTACCATGAACAAATTAACTACAGCAACAGCTGCAGCAGTCAAATGCAGTTTATTACAAGGCGAAGTCATCACCTTGTGTCATCTTCTCATGGTTGTGGGAACCCCGTTCATAACTATTCTGGTAAACATGACCTTTTACGTATGGGCTATGATCTTTAATATCGCTGCATTTGCAGTACAAGCTCCAAAAAAATACTTCCAGCAGCGATGACTTGTTCAGTGGTCTGACCCAGCCCATCCTGCAAAAGAGTGCGGGTCAGCTGAGGAATTAAACTTGCAAGGACACGAACACCAGGTGGTGGTTGGTTCCGAGTTGCCAAAGGATGGTGCCATGGTGGTGCTAGTGGTGGCTCAGAATTTTGGATCAGCATATCTAGGGTATATTAATTAGCTGCGTAAGCGGGTCAGGTCATGGTCAGTGGTGTGATCCAGCCCATCCCGCAAAACAAAAACTAGGCCCTGCTCATCCAAGACCCATTCATGGCTATTATTATTATTATTATTATAATTATTATTTTTTTTTTTTATATAAGCCCAGTCTTGTGGTTTTTTTTAATAATGGGTTCCACTTCAACCGATTTTATCATTTTTAAATAGATTTGACACTAAGGGTGCGTTTGACCCGATTTTTATAAGTACTTATTGCTGCTTGTAGGTTATACAGGCACTTTTTAAAATTAAATATGTGTTTTGGTAGTGCTTATGGGTAAGTGCTTACCCAAAAGCACTAGAGGAAGGATACACATAAGGGGAAGCTGCTGCTTCTCCCAAGCCCTTATGCATTAAGCTATTTCACAACTTTAATAATATTTTTAAATACCTATTTTACCCTTAAACTCTCATAAACACTTAAATAAATGTTATTTTTAAACTTTAATAATACTTTTATAATACCTATTTTACCCCTAAAGTTTCGTAAGCACTTAAATAAAATGCTATTTTCTTCACATAAACAGTTTATTGTTGCTATGGATAAGTGTTTCCATTGAGCAACTTATCCAATAAGTGTTTATCCATAAGCACAAGCCCGGCCAACGCAGCCTAAGTTAATATTCAAGCATTTTCAATTATTGTCACTCATACTGGATCATTTAAAAGTCCATTAACCACAAACCTACTCTTGTGATTTTCCCCCAACATTATCATTGATAAAAATTAAAGATAGGTGGAGTATAAATAATTGTGTAATTTTGTCTTAACTAGAGAATAACTTTATCAAAGCTAAAAAGCTTAAAACATGTTTTCGCTGGTGCGAGAATGAGATGAACATAATCTTAGTGTCTTTCCTTTTTATCTTTATCTTTTCAAAGAAGGTGAATGGCGTGGTGCAACGAATGTTGGTTAGATACGATGGGTGAGATTGGACATGTTGAGCTTACTGATGTTGCAGGGATGGAATTAAAAGGCTTTGATCCTCATCATCTCAAACCTTAATTATTATTATTTTTTCTAAAGGCCATTTATAGTGTTTTTTTTTTTTTTTTTTTTTGAGAATGGCCATTTATAGTTGATTTTGATTTGGAGAGGTTAGCTATGATTGAGATGTTTATGGTTCTCATCACCTTTGGTTAAATGCGAGAAATGTGGTCTACGAGCATGGAAGATTTGCTGTACCCCGTACTGAAATGCTTGTACCCTAATTATAATGCATTACGATACAAGCATTTTAAAGCAAGCACAACACGGGGTGCAGCAAATCTTCCGGACAAAATACTCTCATTAAATGCAATAGTTAACTAATAAGAAAGGCTACTATGATCGTCAACCGAGTTCTTACATTCTTTTTGGGGATCTGGCATGAAGCGATAAGCTCAGAACTTAATGATTATATATATCTTAAAAAGTATTATTTATTTAAGGCTAAAATCTGGGGGTTAAGAACTTGACATTTAGAATTCCGGATCAATATTGTAAGAAAAATAATGGGTTAAATATGGATTAAATTGGTGATAATGCAAACATGTGGAGGCTGTTCAAGAAAGAAAGGTAAAGTCGGGTCCATGGCTTTTCCTATGAATCAAAAAAACAAGCACGGTTCTTAGGATAATGGAGAAGTAATCATGTATCAGCAGCACTTGATTGAATATATCTATATATGAAGCTTTCTTCTTTCTTGTTTGCTTTTACTTTTAATGGAAAAGTTTATCTAGATCGTTATCTTGGATATAGGTTTTTGTGGTTGAAATTGCACTGTGCACGTGAATGAACGACGACGACTGCTAAGATATATCTACTACGTACAAATTATTATATAATTCATATACACTTGTTAATAACCATGGTATTTAGTCTGATCAACAGAAAGAAAGTAATGTGAAGTCGAAAGATAGAGACTGGAAACCAATAAAAGAGTTAGTTGCCCATTAGTTTTAACTGTATGCGTGCGCCTGTGTTTGATGCTTTGATCAGCTCCTCAATTTTGACGAGTTTGTGGCTAAGATCATGACTGTTAGAGATAGTGGGTGGCTCATATTCATTTAGTCTCTAGAACCAAGAAAGAAGACTGACGGAACTTATATTGAAAATTTGTCTTGTATATCGGATATGAGTATAAACTATAATCCTAATTCGTTCTTTTGACATAGTAGAAACTTCTCTCTTGTGGACATAGGCTTTATTGAATCACGTATATCTGTGTGCATTGTTGTGATCTTCATTTTACAATGTTTATTATTATTGCTTGATCCCGATAAAATCAAAAGTTGGGCACAGCTCATTCTAGCCCATGTCTGAGTAATTCTACCTAAGCTAGTTAGCTCGAAGCCTGGCCCAGCAGGAAATGGGCCTATAGGATGAATGGATGTAACTGGTGCATCACAGAACTTTGTCATCTTTTGGATTTATTTCACTTTATTATTAAGGAGCAGGAGTGGCAACATGGAGGCCCGACCCAAGTCTGAGTTTCGGGATTAATAATGTCTGCCCAAGCCTGCCCATACTGTCAATTGCCAAAACCAAGCCCATGTACAGTGTGATTTATTAGTGGGGCAAAATCCATATACTTGGTGTGTTATTAAATTGAAGTGAAATATTTATATTACTCTCAGTGTTCACAACTTCAGGCTGGGCCAATCTAGCATAAACTGAAGCCCAACCCGAAAAGTATTCGGGTCTTCAATTTCAGCCCGGCCAATCTTACGGGCGCAAACCTTTGCCTAAGTGGGCCCAAACATAAGACCGAACTGATTGGGACGATCGGGTCACCCGGCCCATTGCCACCCCTATTAAGGGCAGTCAATAATATTTGTCTGAAGGGATCCTGCTCCTGCAGAGAAGGTTCTCTGTAGGATGGATGGAAGTAAATGGTCCATCACATAGCAATTAACTGATGGATGTCTAACACGTGTCATATAAGAAGTGTGACTCCAACGCTTCTTTCTTTCTAACGTCAAATTTTTTTTAGCTTGGGTAGGAAGATAAGAGAATTCATTGTTCCCTTCGCTGGCTCGGATATCAATGAAGAGAACAACACAGTAATACGGACGAAGGTGCAAAACAGCGCACCTCGAGGACCCTAGGTCCGGTCAACCGTGATCCAACACACTTGGCAGCTCGGGTCCCTCGATTCGTTCTTATTCTCTATCCGAGCCTGTAGTTTTCTTTCCAAGCCTCTTATAACGGCTCCTAAGCTAGTTTCCCGCTCGCCTTCGCACTTAACTTAGTGAGGTGGAGAAAGGAAAGTAAGAAGAGTCTTCTTCTTCCTCTTTGCTTCGCCCTCTATCATCTATGTGTTCCATCTCCAGATCCATCTCTGGCTCCTGTACAAAGAAATGGCAAGGTAAGAACTCATGCTTATCTCTGAGAGCTGCAATCATGTTTTTCCCTTTGTTCACATTGTTATTAATCCCTAAATTTTGTTGATAATCAATTACATTGCATATTTTACATTGTAGAAATCTGGAGGATCGTTTTATTCTTTATGTACTGAATTTGAGTACGATACCCATTTGAGAGGAAGATTTTCTTGCTTGTTTGATTTTGTTTTTTTTAATAATCTTATTAAAAGTTGGAATATTGGGAGATTACCACATATTGTATTGATTCGCGTGGTGCATAGACAAATTCCTGATTCAGAGAAAGATGCTTTAGGTCTATTTGTTTTCGTGGTAATCGATTTTTGTTCTTTACTTGACCCTAGTATGCTGGAGACATCTGATTTAGAGGATTTTTTTTTGTTCTACTATTTTATTTTCTCTTTTTGTTTTTCTCCTACTGAAGCAATCTATTTTGGTGGATATGAAAATATTGTATGCTTCTTCTGCTAGCTTTCGATTCAACGGGTAATTTCAGCATACTAATGGACCTTCATTAAGTTCTTTTTAGATATGCATCTGCAGATGACTAATCTTGTTGAATTTTGAGATTCTTAATAAGAAATTAAAAAAAAAAAATTGCTGTGGCATGTGATATAGAATTAACTAATTAATGAAATAATTGATGAATCAAATATGAGTTTCCTTATAAGTATTATGCGATTCATGCACATAAGATCTCACAAGCATTGCTGAATATTAAATGCATGCACTGGAAGCAACTTGGATTTTCTTATTTGATATGTTGATTACAGGTCTTTTGTGAGAAGAAACATATTACTGGAAAAGCTCATTGACTACTCTGAACAGACCATGGAAGGAACTTGGATTTTTTTGGTCCAGTACTAGCTTGTATTTCCTATGTTATTTATGCCATAATTTTATCCTTTCTGCAAGCCATTTGTGTGCCACGCTGGTCTCTATGTCCTTTGTCGGTTTTCATTTCCCATATGTTGATGAATCATGTTATATAACTTTGGTTTCGGATGTACTATGATCTTTTATTCGTGCATTCTTGGTGCTTCCCATGCAGTTGAATACAGTTCTAAATAATCTTGTTTTTCATTAGAGATGCTTAATAGTTTTCACTTAACTTTATGCACATCAAACATGCAGGACTTGGCTTATTGACAGCAGAGGAATTGCAAGAAAAGTAAAAAATGCTACTCCACTTTCTAATTATCAAATCAAAGACTATGGGGCAAGTCGAGAATGCCCTAATTGCCATCATCGTATTGATAACGGTGATGTAAGCTCTGGAGATTGTTTTTAACTTGCATGCTTAGCTAGTATTATCTTTATGCATTGCAGTATACTAGCCATAGATTCTTCCGTGAATTTTTGTACAAACCCGAGCATTGATCATCGTATTGGTGGTAACTTAAATCAGTTCTTTTCACATAAAAGCATCAAATGTATTACTACTTCAATTCAGAATAATTGGATAGGGAATTAAGTGATTGGCATATCATATATGTATTACTGCATAAATTAAGAAATGATTTCATTGTGCAAAACGGGATAAATAGCCATGATGGCAATGTGAAACTAAAGAAAACCAAGGGACTTGCACACAAGACTTACATGTTTAACCATGTTAGCAACTATAATTATGGTGGAGATGACAGAAACACCCAATATGAATATTCCATAGATACACAACAAGCTAGTAAACCAGAAGTTATATAAACTCGTCTTCATCCTACTACAATAGCATGCCCTACCCTACCAGGAAATCCTCCATGAAGAAATTTCATTCAAATTTAATTGTGCATGTTTTATGTAAAATGCCCAAAAAAGGGAAACAACAACAACAACAGCAACAAAAACAAAAAATGCCTTTATCCTTAGTTGAGATTGGCAACATGAATCCTATTCTTCAACTCAAATCTCTTAAAGTTCATATCATCATGTAATGTGCAAGCACATCATTTGTGACCGATTCCAACCATGCCCTTTTCAGTCTTCTAGCCCTTTTAGATCCTTCAGCTTGCATCATCTTTCACCTTCTTATGTGTTCCTCGATAGACGATAGGCATATAGATGGATAGATATTGTTGGAGGTTAAAGTGGCCCTCAGAGCAGGAAAGGGTAGTCAAGAGTTTAGTCCACTTCAGAATTCCTTCCAGAGCTTGCCCAAAGTCCCAACAATAGGGATGGCAATGGTGCCAAAAAAAAAAAAAAAGGAGAAAAGAAAAGGAAAGAAAAGAAAAGAAAAAGAGCAGGGCCTGTTTTAGGTTTGCCAAAACCTGTCCATTGCCATTCAACTATGTAGAAAAGTACATTTACATAAAAATGTATTTTTTATATAAGAGTATATCATGAAAAGAACCAACCCTCTCTGCCTCACCTTGCTGATACCCCTGCCTCTTCTAGGTGGGGTTGTCAGAAAAGGGTGGATGGTCTCCTATATGGCCAGGGTAAGATTTTCCAAAACCTGTACTGAACCCAATCCATTCCCATTCTTGCCCAACATGCTCTTCCCTCTTAACCATCAGACTTCGAGGTTATTCTTTCGATTTACTTGTCTAGTTTTATCACTAGGTTCCTCCTTTCCTCTCTTTCAAGCAGAGAATATTGACCGCAAGAAAGGCAGGGTTTAGGATGCTAAAAATTGTAGCCAAAAATACTCATTCTTGGTGTTTAGCTCAACACGTGCCACATACCATCAGCAGAAGTCATGTTCACTAATTCTATACTGTTTTGTTTCTTTTAGCACAAATAAATATTTAAAATAGTATCTTCAATATGTAAATGTCATAAAGGAATTCACACATCTCTTTTGTAGTTATTTCCTTTGGTGTTAGATGAGTCTGAGCTATGAAGTACTTGCTATAAAGAATCCTGATGAAATGAGTCACAATTAAGCAAGGAGTTTATTTGATCCAATTCAGCATGCCACTGACGTATCCCCTTCAACTGTTTTCATTCAGTTTTTTTTTTTGTGTGTGTGTGTGTGTGTGTGTGTGTTATTATCTGAAAAATGCATTTTTTCAATTGACTGAAATTTCTTGTTTAGTTCATTTTATAAATATATTAAATGGAAATCCAAGATGAATTTATTTCCCCCATCCATGAAGTGTCATTGATGCCAAAAATCAGCCCCAAATGAAATATAATAACAATCTATTGGTTACTTGGATTATTTACATTTTTTATAACAGTCCAAAAGAATTTGATAGGTTTAATGTTGTAACCGTCTCATCAAGTAAATTTGGCCCAAAACTTCTTGGTGGATGCATGAGATAAGCTGCGTTGTTGGTTTGCTCCTTACCTTTATATTTAATCAGTGTTTTTTTATTATATTTCTCTCTTACTAATCAGTGTCTTGTGGTTCTTGTCATATGCAGGTTTCGCTTGAATGGCCAGGCTTGCCTGCTGGGGTCAAGTTCGATCCATCTGATGTAGAGATTTTAGAACATTTAGCTGGAAAAGTCGGAAATTCAAAACCACACATATTTATTGATGAATTCATACCAACAGTTGGGGAGAATGAAGGAATATGCTATACCCATCCTGAAAATCTGCCTGGTGAGAGAGTGTTTGGGCCTCAGCATTTCTTTTTCCTACATTCCATGCTTTTATCAGTGTTTCAAAACTTGAAAATTTGAGTAGGTAGTCGGTGAAGTCAAATAACTTTAGCCAAGAACAACGAGTCTCAAAAGAAGGAAATAAAACTTAAATGTGGATTATGTTGAACTCAGATGATAGTGTTGATAAGAATGCCCATGCACTTTTATGTGGATCGGTATAAACCTCTTTACACACTTAACAGGGTTGTTACTGAAAAAAATAGTTCACTTTCTTCTACTATACTGTGTAAGCTAGAGGATCTGCACATCGTGTCCCCTTTCTTGTAGTTGACTTCCCTTTCTTCTACTATACTGATAGTTTTTCATCTTTGATGTGTTTGGTATGGATGAGATGAATTGATAGAAAGAGAAGGCATTTGTGCAAATGCAAGATAATGCTATTGCAGAAAATATATCCCAACAACAACAATGATGTCTTATCCAAACTAATCAGGTCAGCAAAGCCAATCCTGTTCTGCCATTCCAACCTATAGAGCACAAAATACATTACTAAAATTTTATGCTTGTTTTGCTTACACAAATTGGCTTGAAAGGGGGTAAAGCACCACTATCTATGAAGCAGTCCTGCTCTAATGCATTTTATTTTTGGTGATATTACATGTTAAAGAATGTGCTCAAAGACACTCACAATCTTGTGGCATTCTTAGATTGGTTCTTCAACACTTCTACTCCACTAATAGTCTGGTAAGTTAGGTCAAAATAGCTGCTATCGCTACATCTTTTTCATTAAAACATTTTATTGCTAACTTTAACCTTTAATTATTTTTGTCAGACCAAAGATAATAATATAATTTTTTAAGGGAAGTTGAAAAGATCATTATAATTTTCATGACAGTAAATGAGATTCATGTCTGCCACTTTTATGACTGTAAATATTGTTACTCTAAACCTTGAGATGTATCTATTGAAAACTACTTGATTTAACTGCTCTAATTGAGTTATTTTGTGATGTTTGGGTGGATATAATCTTGGTTAAGTCTCCATGCACATTGAATTTTTGGTTGAGTTGAACTAAAACTGCATGTGAGTTATGTCCACAAGGGCTCTAATCATTATATCCGGTTTTGCTTCAGGTGCCAAGAAAGATGGCAGCAGCATCCATTTTTTCCACAGAACAACCAATGCATATGCTACTGGTAAGCGCAAACGCCGAAAGATTCATGGTCAACATAACTTGACAGAGGAGCATGTCCGCTGGCATAAGACTGGTAAGACCAAGCCTGTGATAAAAAATGGAATTCAGAAGGGATGCAAGAAGATCATGGTTCTTTATAGAAGTTCAAAAAAGGGGTTGAAACCATGCAAGTCCAATTGGGTGATGCATCAGTATCACCTGGGGACAGAAGCAGATGAAAGAGAAGGTGAATATGTGATTTCAAAAATATTTTATCAACAGCAGAAGCAAACTGATAAGAGAGAAATATTGGATACGGTGACAGTCCGATCTAGTCCAAGGACCCCCAAGACAAAAACTCCAAATCCGCCCCGATCAAGGAAGCATGTTCCATATGATGGAGTCAATGAAGATGCTATATGCCACTCATCCACCCAGGTTGCTAGCATCTTTTGCTCTATAGTTTTGCATGAGGAAATCCAATGGACCAACTAGAAACTATTACATGTCCCCATTTAGTCTAGTGTTATCAATAAGCTGAGCTAGCTAGGCTCAGGACTCAATTCACATGAGCATAGCTGGAGCTCAGTAGTTAGGCTAACAGCCAGAGTTGGATAAAAATAATAGTTATAGCACTAAAATGTGCCATTATGTGAAAAATAATAGTTATAGCACACATTTTTTATTTTTTGGGATGGTAAAAATGTTTTTTTTTTTTCACTGGAATTGTTTTATCTGGATTATCAGGGAAGGGAATTGCTTCCAGATGCACCTCAACCCCCTCAATCAGTTGTACAGCTCGAGGATGATAAAGTGTACCCTGCATGGTGGGCGGGCGAATCTCAGGCTGTGGAGGACCCAGACCCAAATGGCATGGATAATTCATTGTTCTGCAATGAGATTCTGGATTCTTACTTTCCTCTTGATAATTCAGGACCAAAGCATGTCTCTTATCTCGCAGACTTTGGTCAGAGCAGGAGTGATGTGCTTGAAGGAGGTATCTTCAGTACAGCCTCTGGGATCCCTGACCTTGATAATATAGAACTTGATACACCACCAAATTTCCTGCCTACAGTAAGCTTCATCTCCTTTTCCTTTCCAACCAAGAGGAAGTCTACTGTTGATTTTTACAGTTCATTTTTTTAAAGCTTCATAATGTTGCTAGAATTCCTTTTTTTTGGTTATTAGAATACGTGATTAATGCTATAACTCATACATTGCAGGATCTGCAGTTTGGTTCGCAAGAAAGCATCATGAGTTGGTTAGACCGGTTGTAGTGTGACACGCAGAGCAAAAGATTCCCAATAATGGCAACAGGAACCCAATTCTGTATGTTGGGAAACTCTCTTTTTCAAGGGAGCTAGGGACTTTTCCAAGTACTTGCCGGATGAGTTTCTAAAAACTACCAAGCCGGATGAAGCTTTCCTGATTTATGTGGAAGATTTTGGTGAGGGAAGGGTGTTTGACACACGATGAAGCAAGAAAAAACGACTTTGGTTAAAGGTTTCTGTCTAACTTCCCATTTTTTGTAAAAGCTGGGATGTTGCTACTGCTTTTGTGATGTTTATGGCTGTAATTTAATGTTACATGAACCAAGTACAAATGCAGTTGGGGAAAGTGCTTAGAAACTATGAATTATCAACCTCTTGTATCAATATTTATGCCTCTAGTCAGGTCTAAGCTTTGCTGGGCTAGATTTAGCAAAGTGGGTTGGTCCATTTCCACATGATGAATAAATAAGTGGGATCCACACAACCCATTAAAAGTTTATTGTCTGTCATTGATGATCCATTGTTGATCACAAGAGAATCCATGAATCAAATAGCAAAGCTTTCAAAGGTATCCATGATCTGACAGAAGATACGTTTGTCGGCCCCAACTCTATAAGCACTTCTCAAGTACTCAAAAACAGGGTGTCGATGATCCGGCGGAATGAAGTTGTCTTCAAACTTTTCCTTCAAAAAGGCAAAAAAAGGCAAGGAGAGAGCTATTTCCGTCAGCCAGACGGATTTATTTAGTCCTCTACGGATTTCACCTCTCCCAAGCTAGACAGTTTAAAACGATAACAAAATAATAACAAATTTCTTTTTTTTTTTTGGAACAAGATACGTACTAAACACGAATTATTTATTAAAAGTATTTTTTATATTTTTATATTTTTTTATTATATTTTTTAAAATCAAAATCATATGAAACCCGTATTTTTTCTGTTCTGTTTTTTTTGACGTATCACGTTTTGCTAACAATGAGTACAACATGCGGCAGAAGCTAATCAGATTATACAACAAGAGGATGGATCCTAAGACAGAGCTAGCCTCGATGTATGAAGAAGCTGCAAATTTATTATAATTGCTTGAATATATCACTGACAAAACCAAATACATATAACTAGCATCAGAATCTGCACAACTATGACAAGCTCAAAAAAATCATAAACCATGGTTTCATTCATACCCTTCTTCAAACACACAAGTTACCATCCAGCTGCAAAAAAAATATATATATATATATATATATATTAAAATGATAAGGGTTTTTTTCATCAGGAAACATCAACAATCTCACACCTTTGCATTTGCTTCAACATTATTTTTCACAACAAAGAAGCAATATTGATATTAGCCTGTAAAGATCGACAATACATGTTTGTTTACTCCAGCGAACAATATTGGCAACAACAGCCCCTTGGCTACCTCATGATCTTAAATAGCATGGAGAAAGATTGAAAGAATTTAAAATGGGCATTGCGATCAAATTAGAAATCTAAAAGAAACCAAATGGTACAAATCAAGAAAGTTAAAACACACAAGAGAAATTGTAAGAGTATACACAAATAAATTAATCTCAAAGAAAACAAAAAATCAGTATGGAAAGCCCAGGAGATGTCATTGTTCCTTGAGCATTTTGGAGCACACCCTGTTCCCCATACAGAATTCCCTCCTTGCTTGTAAAATGAATACACTACCACCTCGAATGAAACGAAAAAGGAACCATGCAGGATCTCACCCTTGAAATCCAACAGCACATCCAATTTCACTGATGTCTATCTAAAGAACAACCTGCATTGGGGGATATATCATATATACATACATCATATCAGTGCCACACCGCAGTCATCAACTGGCCAATAGAACCATTCATGGGGTCTCACAAAGGCTGCTGCACCTCCAACCTTTACCATTCAGACTTCCAGACCTTCATCGGAGAGACTCAGCCACTTTCTCTTCGACAGTTACCAGGCAATAGAAATTTGTATTTATCAGCATTATTCAAAAGATATGCC
>JAUPMG010308954.1:4675-16350 GCA_031762675.1 Pachysandra terminalis
CCCCCCCCCCCCCCCCCCCCCCCCCCAACCCAAGGATTTAAATTTTGATATCGCCAGAAAAAATCTGGTGACATTTCGCGAAATTTCGCCAGGCTGGAGAAACTTTTTCCGCCAGATTTCCACCAAATTTCACCGAAATGGTGGAAAAGGGGGAATTCGCTGAATTCCCCCTACATTTCGTTTCGCTGGGGGGGATTTTGGCAAAATTTCGCCGGCATGCCGGCGAAATTTAAAACCATGCCCCCACCCCAAACCTCTAATGTTCCAACTGATCACTCTCATTGACCCACCTGTGACGAAACCCCTACAACTCTAGACTTGGTGACTCTCCTTTGGTATTGAAGGCTCCATTCCAAATTGCAGAGCTCCCTCACCAGGAGAAGAACTCCGGCTCAACCCCTCCCGGATGTTTCTAAACCTAGACACTGCTTCCGGTATACCAACTAGAGCCCCTTTCCTGTCTACAGCTTCCAACCTAAACAGATTAACCATATCTTCCACACCCACCCAAACATCTGTAACCAATTTCTCGAGTCCCCTTCCTTCTCCCAAATTAAGACCACTCCCCAAAGTCCACAATATCCTCCCTTCAAGATCCAACTTCCTCTACTTCCCCTTTTCTGGTTGTTTCAAATGTAAGAGCCTTCACCAAGGGAACATTCTGAATCAAACTCAGCTCATGTTTTTTTTTTCATGGAATGGCGATTTATCATTAACAACCAAGCCTTTGGTACCTCCCTTTACCCATTCTGCACTCAACTCGTATGCGTAAGAACAAAAGAACAAACACTCTAGGGAATGTGCAGAACTCCGGTAGGTGTTTTGGAGATGAGAAAGCCGCTTGCGGACTGACCAACCCATCACTGACATGTGATATAGCATTGTTGAGTTTTTTTAAGACAACAATTTAACCATCCGACGAATCTGTTTCATCATGTGGGAGCCACAAAGAAATTGGATCAGACCCTTGCCTTCTTTCTGTGCAACCAACTTTGGACTGTAAATTTGACGTATTCTCATCATTGTTTGGAGTGTTTATTGGCACGAGTGCCACCCTCTTAATGACCACAACCTCTTCTGCCACAGCTTTGTCATAACCTGCCTGAATAAGATTGGAAACAATGATCTGGTTTAATACCGCTTCTTCGTGCTCTGGTTCACTAACTCCGTCCACCGGAGCTGCTGTGATTATCGACGGTAAACCACTGGAGTGAGAATCTGCAACTGCCAAAATTAAACTCGTACCTGCTACCTTTGTAGGATGAAATACGGCACTACGATTTGGTGACGGGGATCTTGTGACGTTCTCTTCATGTAACTGTTCTGATCCCACCTTGCCGTCTTGTGTTTGAACGAAGAACTGAAGCATCTGGTCCAATCTTTGTTGGATCAGACAAAGAGTGGGATCTAGCTCTTTAAGCGTACGAGAAGCTATCGAGGATCACATCTGCTTGTGATTTAGATAGAGAGAGAGAGAAAGAATGAGATGTTAATTTATATTTTAGTATTGAAGTAATAATAAATGTACATATCATATAGTTTGAGCAATTCATAAGTTATAGGTATTTTGTTAGCATGTAATTTTTTTAGTTTCCGTTGTATAGTAGCTCTAATGGACATTATGAAGGTTAAAAAATAAAATTTAATTAGTCCTAAATTTGGATGATCTAGATATGAACGTCATGATCCGCAATTAAATATTTCAGGTGGTGACACATTGGATATGGGGCTACTTTGTATTTAGTCAAGAAGCTCCACTACATAAGCATTAGAGCTAATATTCTTTCGAATCTTGCAGGACCAAATCTTCCTCGACTTCAGCTTATGATAAGCCCCCCTAGGTACCCTCTCCTTCCTTAAATGCACCAAAACTTGATCACCGTCCTTAAACTCCTTCAGTCTTCTATGTTGGTTTTTTGCCTCCATGTATTACTCATTGCTGGTTTTGATGGCAGCATGCACCTCTTCATGAATCCGCTTAATATAGTCAGCATAAGCTTATGCATCTTCACTCGTTCGCGTATATAAACCTGTATTTTGAGATTGCCCTTTAGCTAGCTAACATGTTCTATAACATTTCACCAATCTTTCAACATGTCGGTTCATCATTGGCTAATAATAGTGATCATTTACCATTGCCAATGTCTTATCCCTACCAAAATGACCACCCAAACCACCTCCATCACAATTTGTTCACGTAGGGATCCTTCTGGAACACACAATTAGTTACCTTTAAATAAGTATCCATCATGAACAGCAAAAGTAGTATTCAAACCTCCTGGATTTTTCAGCTCCTTAAGCACATTACTGAAATATGGATCATCTCCTCAAAGCCTACAACTTGAGCATGCATAGCGGTTAGAAGCAAAGAACGTCTACTCAATGCATCAGCTACCTTGTTCAGCTCTCCTAACTTGTGCCTCAATGAAAATGTGAACTCTTGAAGACCAAAGCTCCACTTTGCATGTCTTAGACTAAGTTTCTTTTGAGAATTCAAGTACTTAAGGGATTCATGGTTAGAAAATACAACAAACTCTCGATGAACTAGATAATGGTGCCAATTTTGTAGAACGCACACTAAAGTATAGAATTCTTGATCATAGGTAGAGTAACATCACTTGGGATATGTTAACTTTCCACTAAAGAACAGCAGCTCTTCCATCTTGGATAAGAACAGCTCCTATCCCCATATGGGATGCATTACACTCAACAAAATTTTGGTAGCACCAACTCTGGAGCTTCAATCGTGGCTGTCTTGATTTGATGGAAATCTTTATTTGCAGCCTTGGACCACACAAAAGTAGTACCCTTCAAGCATTCAGTAATAAAGCTCATAGTTGAGTACCCTTCAAGCATTCAGTAATAGAGCTCATAGTTGAGCTGAAATTGCACATAAACCTCCAATAGAAAGAAGCCAAGCCATGTAAGCTTCGAACATCTCTCATGGACTGAGGTATAGGTCATTCTTTGACTGCTTTCACCTTCTCTGGATCAGGTTTCAATCCATTTACTGAAATGATATATCCCAAAAACACCATATGGCCGCATAACAAGGAGCAATTCTTCAACTTAACATAGAGGTTCGTCAAGAAGCTCCATGACTTGGCATAAGTGGTATAAGTGCTCACTCTTGTTGCGGCTATAAATCAAAATATCATCAAAGTATAGTACTACAAAAGAACCCAAGAAAGGACAATGTACCTCAGTCATGACTCACATAAATGTACTAGGGGCATTAGATAAGCCAAAAGGCATCACGAGCCACTCGTCTAATCCATCCAGTGTCTTAAATGCTGTCTTCCACTCATCACCACTATGAAGCCTGATTTGGTGATAGCCATTCCGCAAGTCAATCTTGGAGAACACCTTGGAACCAACCAGCATATTTAACATGTCGTCCAACCTTGGAATTGAAAATCTGTACTTGATAGTTACCTTGTTTATTGCACTGCTTTCCACACACATTCTTCATGAACCATCCTTCTTCAGTGTAAGCAAAGCAGGTACAGCACATGGGCACTGGCTTTCACGCACCAGTCCTTTTGCAATCAAGTCCTCTACTTGTCTTTTCATCTCAGCTTGGTGATTTGGTGGCATCTGATATGCTGCCTAATTTGGTAAAGAAGCCCCCTGGACCAAATCAATTTCATGTTTTTTTTTGTGACGTGGAACCCCCGACCCCAATTAGTGGGGGAAGGGTAAACCCCGGATACATGACCCCACCCACAAGGACCATATATCAAGTAAGCCCGGGGACTCGAACCTGGGTCCTCCAGTTCCTTAGCTGGAGAACCTGCAAGTTGAGTTAACCCGTTGTACGCTCAGTATTGGCAATAACACCTTGGGTAAATCTTCATTTACCAGCTCACCAAATTCCGTCAGTAAATTCTGAACCTCAAGTGGATATTTATTGTCTTTAATTTGCTCCTCCACAGTCCTCCCAACCAGCACATAAACAATTCCGCTTTCTTGACATTCTTTATCAAGCTTACAAGCTGTAAGTAAGCCTGTAATCTTGCTATCCTTTAGGAGTATTGGATAGATTTTCCTTCATAGGATGCAAAGTTAACTTCCTACCCTCTTTCTGGATTGAGTATTTGTTATCTTTAGAAAGACAGATCAATCATGGTCATATACCCAACGCCTCCCTAAAAGTAAATGGCATGCCATTGGGGCAAAACCATACTACAACTCATCCAAATATTTATCACCCATAAACTAAGCAAATAGTAGTGATGGGAGCTTTATTACCTCGCTGGAGTCCGGTCACCTTGTAAGGATGTGGGTGTTCTGAACTGGCAATTTCAGCTTGTCCACGGCCTCTTTAGACAATAAAGTGTCACTAATTCACTATTACCACCATCTAAAATCACATTGCACACCTTCCCTTCACACATGACATGTGTACAGAATATGTTACGTTGTCTCTAATCTTCAACTCCTCAACTGTAGATGTTTTCATCACCCTTTGGACCACCAAACTCTCACTATGCACTGGCATATTCGCACCTCTAACATCTCACCCTGTTGAGGTCGGTTCAACCTAGGAACTCTCCCTCTCCTCGCTGCCATAACAGAAAAACAAAGATCTTTTTGTCTCTGATACCAAATTTGATGCAAGGAAGATCACTCGAATCAACGAGGATCCAATCTGCTTGTGGGTAGAGATGAAGAGAAACAAATAAAGAGCAATAGAGAATGAATCAACTGGTCTTTGCAAGTGTATAGGAGTGACGGATATGTCGAGCAATAACGGATTGGTAGCAAGAGTGAACAATAACAAAAAGTGGCTCAGGATCACGAAGAGGTGTGGTGTTCTTTTGAGCTGGTTGATCTTGCAAGGTGAAGAGATTGAATGGCTTTCAAGGGGGTTGTTTTTAATGGCAGACCCTCTTTTGTTCTTTCCAGAGGTATCGCTCAAGAGGGTCTGCCATTAAAATCACTTCCATCGTCAATGAATCTAGACATAGGATGTTGTTTTTACCCAAGAACAATCTTGTTTCGAGATGGGATTATATTGGTGACTCAATTAATGCTGTTTTTCAGCAGAATCGAAGTTTACAATCTGTACTCTTAGAGACCAAGAGACGGAAGGAAGATGCAGTCGCCGGTATCTAGGAACTATTAGATTTGAATGAGACCTCTGGAGGGATTTCTAATTTTGGGTGGGTTCTGGTGGTGGCAGCTTTCCCCTCTTCCACTCACTGGGCTGTTGCAATCTGGTTTACTTCCCAGCTCCCGTTTTTCGATTGGGAAAAGGTGCGTCTCATTCTCACAGAGTTGTGCCTGGTTTGGAGATTGGAAAAGTATTCTCTATCAGTCAAAACCAAGCTATGCTTTTTGCTAAGTCCGAACAAGATGCTAGGACTATCGTCCAACATAAAGTCATCCCTATGGATAACAATAATGAGGTGTTCTTGGGAAGATGGCTTCTTGGGGATGGTTCTAACATTTGTCCTTCGGATTGTTTTGGGGCTTGGTTTATTGTGGAGGGAGTGCCGATGCACCTTATGGCGATGAAGACTTTCAAATCAATCAAAGATTGCTGTCATGGTTTCAAGGATCGGTCTGGATTGGATCAAATCGGCCAGTCCGGATCGGGATCAGTCAGGACCGGTCTGATCCCAACCCAAGATACAACTACTGTATTTTGAGGCTTTGGATCGAACCGGTCCAACCGATACCGATCCAGACCAGTGCAGTGACTGGATCAGCCAATCCAACCGGTCTCTTTTTTTTTAAATTTATAAAATAAAGGATCCAACCGATATCGGCCTAGATCGGTCCGATACCGACCGATCCCGATCGGTATCGCTGATCCGGCACCAGTATCGCCGGAATGGCGACCGGAATCGCTGGTCCGGCCGATCCAAATTATTTTTAAAAAATTAATAAATAAAGATCCAAAATTTGGATCGGATCAAGAATGGCGATCCGGATCGGGATCGACCCGGACCGGTCCGATCCAGGATCCTGAGAATAAAAACCCTGATTGTTGTGGTTGTCTTATAGACGTCGGTGGCTGTGAAGTGATGGAAGATGGGTCAAGAAAAGTTGAACTAAGGGTCAAGAAGCCTCTTTTTCGTAAAATCCGTAGGATGATGGCGCTATGGGACGGATCTTGCTGTTATGAAGTCTTCATTTCCTTTCCTACTAGCTGTCCAATGAGCTCTGGTTTTTTTACAGAGTCGGGGCATCCAGAGCTTGAAGACAACACCTCTTTGTGACTCAGCACAATTCCTGGTCACGTGTCGTGAGGGGAATGGATGGTAGAGACGGCAAGGGCGTGGGAGACAATTGCAGTGGGTGGACCCTTAGGGAAGGAAGTTGTCGGAGGATGCAATTTGGATTCAAATTCAAACTTCCCTCCACTACTTTTGCGAGTTGATCCTAGTGGGCCTACCTCGTCGGTCCCTGGGCCTCGGGTCGCGTGGACCCCTCGGGTTCGAGAGCTTGTAGGGCCCAACCTATGCTCGATTTCAAGGCCCTGAGTGCAGATTCGAGAGATGCATCGTGGGCTCGAATAAGGCCCGATTCTAGAAGTCCTATGGGTAGGTTTCCCTCGTGAGGAAGAGGAAGAAATAATTCCAGAAGAAATTCCAGGATCTCACAGAGCAGCAGGAGCGGAGGACGGATGTCGTTGCAGAGCAAAGAATTGGAGGGGTTGGTTCCAGAAAAGTTGTGATCATTATCGAGAGTGAAGTGAAGAAAGCTATTCAAAATCTTAGAGGGAATTATAATGCACTATTTTCGGAAGATGGAGGTGATTTACAGACCACGGCCTCCTGTTCGAGAGTCACCCCTAATTTGGGGGCCCCCTCTGTCATGCGCAATCCTCTATCTTGTACGTCCTCCGGCGATGGTCCTTGGCAAGGTGATTAGGGTCGAGTCTGTGCAAATGAAATGTGCCCTGATTATTCTTCGCCTCATTCCTTCGTTCGGTCTTCTTCTGAGGGTGATACTGTTGTAGCAAGCAAGGAAAAGTTTTGTTCTAATCAAAAGATTCTCGAGCTGAATAGTTCCAGGTCTGTTGAGGTCTTCTCGGGCGGGGCAGAGAACCAAATCCAAGTGATGGGGAAGCCCCTGTGGGACTACGATGTCAGCGAGAAGAAGACTGATCTGTTTTTTGTTGAAGATCTCCTTCGTTTGAATGATCTAGGCGATCCTGGTCGCGTTACGAACTCTGCTTCCCTCTCGTTAGAAACAGTTCCGGATTCCCCCTTAGATCTTGACGAGGTCATTCCGGGAGTGGCAGATCTGGCCATGAAAGGTTTTTCGCTACAAACAGTAAGTCTTGGTGCGATGGAGGAAGGCAGAAGAATCTTGCTTTGTCTTTGGATTGCGATTCAATGCTCTCTCCTTTGGTTCCCTATCCGGTCTTTTCTCCTACTTCTGACGGTGTGAATGAATCAGGTAACCCAGGTGAGCCGTGTTGTGATTTGAACTTATTGGCTGAATTTCCATCTATGTATTCTAACATTAAATGCAGGCAAATGGGTTTGATCAAGGACTTATTTTTTCATGTTTCTCCGCGGCCACTTATTTCTTTGGAAGACAAGGGAGAAGAGTTGAACGTTACCCAGGTCGAAGGGGTGGGTAGCGAGGAGAGTTTATGTGCTATGCAGGTTGAGAGGTGTTCAGAATGGGAAGGTGTTGTAGATTTTGCTTAGAATCTCCAAATTGAGGTCTAGAACCGTAATGGTGAATCTGTTCCCATTTCGTTGGCTGTAGAAGAGTTTAGAGTCCAAGTCGAGGAGGCTGGTCCCATGAGTGAGGGCGAGGGTGAGGATTCAAATAGATCACAATGGAGTATTTAGTACAAAAGGAAAAAAGTTAGAGAGCTAGTGTCCAGGTGGGATGAGTGGTGGTAATCAATGAAGATCATAAGTTGGAATGTGAGAAGGGTAGGGAGTGGGGAAAAAAGAAGAGCAATTAAAGACATTAGGAGGAAGGTAGGTGCTGATATTGTAGTAATCCAAGAAACCAAGAAGAGATCATTTCTAAGAAAATTATGTGGCAATTGGGGGATGCTAGGAACAAGGATTGGGATTTTGTTCCCTCAAATGGTAGATCTGAAGGGATCTGTATGATTTGGGATAAGGATTGCATTAACAAAATAGATGTTTGGAGTGGGAGGTTCTCATTGTCCATTTAATTTCGTAGTGTTAGTGATGGTTTCGAGTGGGTTCTTGTTGGGGTCTACGGCCAGGTGAGACCTCTTTTCTGGGAGGAACTTAAAGGAATCCATAGTATTGGTGTTGATCCTTGGTGTCTGGTGGTGGATTTTAATGTGATCAGGTTGGTCTAGGAAAAATCTAATGGGAGTCGTATCACCAAAAGCATGAGAGGTTTTGTCGATTTCATCCTTGAGTGTGAATTAAGGGACTATCCTCTCTTAGGTGGGAGATTTACTTGGTCCACTTTTCAAGAAAACACGGTTAGCTGCAAATTGGACAGGTTCTTGGCTTCTTCTTCTTGGGACAAGCACTTCCCCTATATTACCCAAAAAACATTGCCTGGACCAATTTCTGATCATTTCCCTATCTTGATCAATACTAAGTTGCTGGGTAGTGGGGGGTCCTCCTTTCAGATTTGAGAATATGTGGCTTTTTCACCTTAATTTTAAGGATCAAGTCAAAGTTTGGAGGACGTCCAGGGTTGTTGAAAGTGAGTAGGAAGGATTCAAGTCTCATAGATCTCTTAAAGGTATGAAGGACAAAATAAAGGTGTGGAATACATAGGTTTTTGGGATCCCGGAAAGAAAGAAGAGAATTTAATTGAAATCCAGAACATTGATACGATTGAAGAGATCATAATTCTTGATGGTGTTGAAAGAGAAAGGAGTGAATGGAAAAAGGAGCTAGAGGATATTTTGAAGAAAGAAGAGGTGTGTTGGAGGTAGAAATCCAAAATGATATGGTTAAAGGATGGAGATGAAAATACTAAATTTTTTCAAAATATGGCAAATTGCAAGAAGAAGAAAAATTCTATTGTTATGTTGGAAAGAGATGGAGGAGTCATTGAGGATTCTAAAGATATTGAGAAGGAGATTTCAGATCCTTCTCCAATCTGTACTGTTCTAAGCAGAAATACATATTCAGTTTGGGCAATTTGGATGGTCCTAAGTTGGATGATTTTGCTTTGGATCTACTGGATAAAGATTTCGGGGAGGAAGTTAAAAAAGCCATTTGGGATTTGGATAGGAATAAGGCTCCCAGATCGGATGGGTTTTCTATGGCTTTTTACCAAGACTGTTGGGAGATCATTAAGGATGATTTGATGAAGGTTTTTAAGGAGTTCCACATGAGTGGGGGGGTCATCAACAAAGCTACAAATGCTATAGTGTTGATCCCTAAAATAAAAGGTGTTGTAAAGACCAAGGATTTTAGACCTATTAGCCTAGTTACCACTGTGTATAAGATTTTAGCTAAGGTGTTAGCTAATAGATTGAAGTTGGTTATAGGTCAAGTTGTGCCTATGAATCAAAGTGCTTTTATTCAAGGGAGGCAAATTTTGGACAGTATCCTTGTGGCCAATGAGTGTATTGAGAAGAAAATAAGAAAGAATAATCCAAGTTTGGCTCTAAAAGTTGACTTGGAAAAAGCCTACGATGGAGTGGAGTGGGGTTTCTTGGAGTTTGTCCGTAGGTGGAAAGGGTTCTCTGATAAATGGTGTAAATGGGTGAGAGGGTGTGTCAGTAAGGTCCAGGTTTCCTTCTGCCTTAATGGGGGTATCTCTAGTCTTATTTCCTCTTCTAGGGAATTAAGACAGGGGGAACTTCTGCCCCCTCTCCTTTTCACCTTGGTTAGTTATGTTCTAAGTTGTTTCTTCTCTAGAGCGGGTGAGATGGGCTTGATTCATGGTTTTAAGATTGGTAAGATCAAGATCGAGGTGTCCCACTTACAGTTTGCTGATGAAACCCTTATTTTTTTGGAAGCGTCTAGGAACAATCTGTTTTGGTTCAAATGAGATGTATTGAAATGATTTCCGAGCTTAAAGTGAGTTTGGATAAGACTAGTTTGTTAGGCCTAAACGTGGATGAGAATTTTAGTCAAGAGTGTGCTAGTCTCATGGGTTGTGTAAAGGGGATTGGCCCTTGTCTGTGAACGGCAACCATAGGGGTACACAATTTTGGAATCCAGTTATTGAAAAAATGGAAAAGAGGTTGGCTTCGTGGAAGAAGACTTATATATCTTTGGGTGGTAGAATTACTCTGATCTAATATTCCCTTGCTAATCTCCCCTCCTATTATATTTTATTTTCAAGATGCCTGCTTCGGGGAAAGGATTCACAAGCTTTAGAGGGACTTTCTTTGCAAAGGGGGAGAAAAGAAAAAAGATTATTTAGTGAATTGGAAGGTAGTATGCCTTAGTAAAGAGAGAGAGAGGCTTAACCTGGGTAACATTCAAGTCAGAAATAAGGCTTTATTAGGTAAGTGGCTTTGGAGATTCAGTGTGGAGCGTGAGACCTTGTGACGACCCATCATTGCTAGCAAATATGGTGTTCATGAAAATGGATGGGATATCAACCAGTTGGCTAAAATCAATCCAGCTAGTCCTTGGAAGGCTATTTCTGATTTATTTCATATTTTTGGTAAGCTTGTGAGATGTTCTCTCGGGTCTGGTATTTCTATCCGTTGTCGGTCTGATCTGTGGTGGGGAGACACTCCTCTTGCCTCTCATTTTCCCAGAACTTTCTACATATGTACCCGCAAGGATTCTTTCGTTATTGAGGTCCTCAGTTGGTCCCTCTCTAGTAGGGATGGCAACGGGGCGGGTTTTGACGAACCCTAAGCGGTGCATGTGAGGATATGCAAGAGATGTAAACTCTGAAAGGAGTTGGTCAAAATAAATATAAGTATGTAATCTAACATGGCACACTTCAGAGTTCAGCTTGGAACAGTATCAGTGCACATATGTTGCCCATGGAGTTAACCTCTTCAGAAGTCATTATGCAAACTAGTACTTGTTAACTCCCAGATATTCAGAGCATTGACATAACATAACATCTACAAGTGCAGGTCTGGAATTACTGTCAGATTCTTACCTGGAAAAACTCGACTTTACACGGTAGTGAATGAGCTACTTTCAGAGCTTGGGGTGTAGTCTTGCTTTGCAGAATCATTATTAAACGGGCTACAGGCTCATTGTCAGCAATCTGAGAAGCTATGCCATGTATAACACGTACTGCGATTGTATCAGTTCCACAGATGATAACCATAAACTGCAATCATCATTGTGATTGTCACTGTTATGCTAAAGCACATGCAAATACCCACGTGACATACAGAATAATACAAAACTTCAAACAAGAGAACCGTTCACAAATTCTTGTTTTATCGGATGACTAAAAAAAGAAACAATTCTAAATAGAAGACTCTTCAATCATAAGATCAATCACTATGCTTCGCATATAATTTACAACAGCATCAAAGAGTGTTTGAAAACTGATGCTTTGTGTCCATTGATTTACATATAACAGAAAAACACAATGTGGTATCACATGTATGGATCTTCACACATCCAATACAGCTAGACCACACCACTACAAACAGTAATTCCCATTTTCAAAGAGCACCATGCTCTGGACCTAGTCACATATTGCCATTTCCTTTTACAGTTCTCTATCATGGAATAAGTGTTTTTCTTTTTTCTTTTCTTTTCTTTTTTTGTGTG
>JAUPMG010308965.1:0-16349 GCA_031762675.1 Pachysandra terminalis
TCAGGATTCTTATGACTTTCTTGCTAACCAAACACATTATGCAGGATTTTCATTCAGAATCATTCAATTTTCCTGCACCAACCAAACAGCAACAAGAAACTTATTTTCATTTTCTTTTCACATTACTTTCTTTTTCTTTTCATTTTCTTTTTTCCTTTAACACACTTTGATGCTAACCAAACGTAGCCCAAGAGTTCGAATTTCTGCGCGGCATATCAAGAAAATTTTGCTCCTTCAGGTATTTCTTCCTAAAGAAGTTGGTCCACAGTCTGTCATTTTCATTAATGAATCTCCAGGCCAATTTAGTCTTAAATGCAATGTTGGATCTTGGGCCCGGGAAAGGCCCAAAACTCCTGCAGATCGGGGGAGTGCAAACTTTATTGCAATTGGCCAAATGGTTCTTATTTGTGCCATCTGAGTTGGACCAAAGGAAATTTCTTTGGATTTCATCGATGGTCAAGGTAACACCTAGAGGTAAATTAAAGCAGCTCATAATATGTTGAGGAATGGAAGACAAACAGTTTTGATGAGAGTGATTTTACCCTACGTCACACAATCCGTCCTATAAGGGGGCCGTTTTAGCCCTCATAATGCGAATCCACATTCTAGTGCGAAAACGTCCCTAATTCTCGAATTTGACTTTCTATGCGCGGATATTAGAGTAAAATGTAACAATTGAATGGGTTTGTTTGTAATTGTTTAAGAGTTTTTATGAAAATATAAAAATAGCCATGTTTTATACTATTTTATAACATGCGGATTAGAATAAAACTGTAAAATTAAAGGGGTTTTCTTATAATTTGTTGGAGGTTCTTATGAAAATATAAAAATAGATATGTTTTAAATTGAGATATTTTTTATATTATTTCTTTTTGTTTTGTTATATGCGTGATTGAGTATAAGAAAGGAAATTGAAATATTTTTTATATGAATTATTATTAAGGAAATTGAAATATTTTTATATAAATTATAATATTTTTTATATTATATATATGCTTTGTAGCCGCAATGGATTACAAGTAATTTTCAGGTTTGGCGCTCTCGCGATTTTGCTCTGGTACCCGCTTACTTGCTATGCCGAGAGAAGTTTATCTCTCCATCCTTGAATGCGGGTTTTTATAAGCTATTTTTTGAAGCAAAAAAGAATTGCTTTTCTCTCTACTATCCCGTCGTCTCCAATCATCAACAAAAGTTAGCACAGTGACCTTGTAAGGCATGGTAGTTACATAACAAATGATCAAGTAAACAATGTGAGGATATAGCTCAGATGGTAGAGCGCTCGCTTAGCATGCGAGGGGTTCGGGGATTGATACCCCACTCTCCATTTTTGCTTTTTATTTGTTGTTTATACTTGGAAAAATCCTTTCTCTCTCTTTTTTTCCTTTTCGAAATATTCTGCAAATCGAAATAAAAATATCAGAATTGATATGTGCTTTGCAGAAAAATTATGAATCATCCCTTTTATTGCCTTGGATCAAACATGGTTTCCAATTCCATACTCATTACTTAGTATGGAATAAACAACCAATAAAACAATTCCCAAAAATCAAGCTCACACAAAAACCTCAAATAAACAATCAAAACTTACAAATTTCCCTTCTTAATTATGACCACTATTAGTGACTCGACAAGACCTCCTAATCTCTCCTTGAGTGTCTGTAAGGACGCCGACGGCTCCCAACTTAACCATGGCATTGCCAAATTGGGTCTTGAAGTCGAAACCTTTGGCTAGCGACGTCACCGTGGCCTTTGTTGCCGGGTCCAATGCTAGTTCCTGATCAATTTGAAGAATCCCTTTCTTTAATTGCAATTGCTGGTAGTAAGAGTTATCGATGATGTTCGAACTTAGAAAGCCCTGATCAAGATTTACCGTGTCATCTATCTTCGCGTTCGCCGGACACCTCAACCTCAACCTGGCGGCTAGCCCGGAATCCATGGTCGGGTCAGGTTTACCAGAGTTTTGGAAGTTGTAAAGACGATCTTGGAAGAGGGAACAATGTGCAATCCCAACAGTGTGACCCCCTAAACACACGAGAAAGCATAGACATATAAAGAAATGTGATAAAGGAGATCATTTGAGTACACTTCTAGGATCAGAAAAGTTTAACGTACCAAGGAGAAGAACCATGTCTGTAGGGTTAAGTCCCTTATTAGCAAAGGCTGCAATTGATTGAGCTACTTGTATTGAAGGGGCTGGTAGGTCTACATTGGTGGCCAGGGAGATTAAGCCATCCCTTCTTCCTGTTTGTACATTGTACCTGCCTCCCCCACTCTGCATGTACATCAACCTATTTAGTTCTTGTTATTAAAAAAACTGATATATTTACTTTATTGTATTTAGAGCTATTATTGTTGCTAGTATGATGTATCCTAATCCTTGTAGGAAAAAACCCATTTATACTATAAAGGGAAAAGGTGTATCGTAAAACGTGTCAATTTTCTTTTTTTCTTTTTTAATTTTTATAGGAGTAATCTTTAATACGATAAAGTATTTAATATAATTAGAGATAATATTGTCTTTTGATTTATTATAAGAGAAAATGGTTAAGTTTTCAAAATAATCGTTCCCACCTCATTTCAAATATATAAAAAAAATCACATGGCAAAAAACATGGTTAACAGAGTTTAGATATTTATCAACGTGTAATTCTGCACGTGCCACCCGCTAGTTTACATAAAGGAAACATTTCAATATTCTGAGTAAATCAATCGATTCTCGAGTAAACTCATTGAGTTAACCAGGCCGAATACTAAACATTATGCAGTCAACATTGTAAGGACTCAAATCAGACAGATAAAAGCATCCAATCGGGCTCATTTTTTTTTTTATGAAGTTCTATGGATCAATTTTGATAGAACATTACTATTTTTCGAGCTTAAACAAGTTTTATGTGTTGGCATATTGAAATGCAAATAAAAAAGATTTCTTATGCGCTATAGATTAAAAAAACAAAAATATATCATACCAAGAAAACAGCATCTCTTGTAGCAATGGCAATGATATCAGCACAAGAGACAACACCAGGGCAAGCATTCTCCACAGCAGTCTTTGCTTGATCGATAATATCATAACCTCTTACACTTAGATTTGGAGGCGCAGTTTTCTCGCTCGAATTGCCGTCGAGAAGTATCGAAGCATCACACCCCTTAAAAAATATCATCATTTAACAACAAATTTTACATAATTAAGCTCATGCCATGAGAGGGAAAAAAATTGAGCTTCTTCATACTTCGCCTATGCAAGATTGCACACAAATCATGCCTACCACCTACATCAGACATGCATGTTCCATTCATTTAGACTGATCTGTTGCAAGTCAAGAACTTACATTGACAAAGCAGTCATGGAACTGCATCCGAAGGAGAGCGGCCGCAACAGTCCGGTCACCACCGAGGAACATCCTTCCGGTCACGACACTTGCGACGGTCGCCTCGACATCGGTAAACCCACATCTTCCCTTGTAGAAGCCTTCTTGCAGTGCACCATAGGACATACCTGTGAAGTTCACAAGAATGAGCCCAAGCCATAGGGTCACAGCTGCTGCAAAGGTCTTCATTTTGGCTAATTGTTACAATAAAGATTGAGTTTGAATTGAAGCACATGTTGTCCCCTTCACTCTTTATACAAGGGGAAAAAGGGAATAATCACCTACTCCGACGGCTAGAAATTGGAACTCATCTTTAAGTTGAAATGGAACGCACGAACATTTGTCTATGAACGTGCACCCTTGTAAGATGCATGGAAAAGAAAATACAATAAACATAAATGCATGAAGGATGCACAGGTTCGGCCGAAGGAGTGTTGATCCTGTACAGGTGGCAGTTAGGTGAGGGCGGCACTCTATTCGCTCACGTCATCTAAATTCGTGTGAACAAGTAAATTTTATAAATACTTATTGTTGCTTATAGCTTATATGAGCACTTTTTAAAATTAAATATGTGTTTGGTAGGACTTATGGGTATGTGCTTACCCATAAGCAGTCGAGGAAGGCTACCCATAAGGAGAAGCTACTGAGAGCAGTTTCTCCCAAACTCTTATGCATTAAGTTATTTCACAACTTTAGTAATATTTTTAAAATACCTATTTTACCCCTAAACTTTCATAAGCACTTAAATAAATGTTATTTCTAAACTTTAATAATATTTTTATAATACCGATTTTACCCCTAAACTTTGATAAGCACATAAATAAATGTATGTTTACTAAACGTTATTTCCTTCAAATAAGCAATCTATTGTTGTTGTGAATAAGTGCTCCTATTGAACAACTTATCCAATGAGTGCTCATTGAAAACAACTTCTCCTTATGGGTAACCTTTCTCTAGTGCTTATGGGTAAGCACTTGCACATAAAACGCTACTAAACACATTTAATTATAAAAGGTGCTTATAAAAGTTATAAGCTACAATAAGTACTTATAAAAGCCGGGCCAAACGCAGCCTAAAAGCCACTCAACTGAATTACAGGTTTTTTCTTTTTTATATTCAAAGGCAAGAATAAAGCCATGTGAGTTGGTGAGAATTTTTTGGCTAATTTCTTGCTGGAAGTGTGGGTATAGTCTGCATTTGACAAAAGATCCTATTCTATATTCTATGAACCAAAAGAAAATTTAATGCATAGCCATGTGCAGAAGCCTAGATAGATAGAGAGCCCAAGCAACACAGACAGAGAAGGACACCCAATTTCCACCTGGCCTAGCTATTGATGCTCCCACCATGATCAGTATTAACTATACTTGACAAAGACAATCTGGTTATATATGATCAAAATATACGAAGAATACTTCCAAACCAAGAATTACACAGCAGAATCCAAGCTAATTCTCTCAAGTTTCAATTCAAGTAATCACAACACAGGACAAATATATGCAAATAGAGAAAAACTTATTCAATGTAGGTGAAAAGCCAATCCAAAACTAAAAATGGAAAAACTATTGAAAAAAATTGGTGACCCAATTAGTTTTTCATAATTTTCTTGTATAAGCACTAATAATAAATATATAAATACAATTGCAACCAATAGAATAATTTTCAAAAAAAAAGAAGAAGCTGTTTGTGTACTCGCATACAATGTTGATATGGAACATCGACGGCCGTCAGGAGTTTCCACTGAAACCTTGACTATTTCTCTTCATCTTTCCCATCTCCATCTCACGGGTTGTTTGGGTTGTTCGTTGGCCTTCGCTGCTCGAGCCGGATGGGTTCAGGCCATACTCAGAGGTGGGTGCACTGTACTCACTGCTACCATACTCCTGGCTGGCCAAAGCCATCTTCCTGAACTTCTTCATGTCCTCGTTGTACTGGCTTGTGTCATAATCTGAGCTTCCATAGGAACTGTAAACCGTGCTGTGACCAGGTCTGATTCCTTCGTTAAGAGCCGACAGGGAAACATCTCCTTCTAGAGCTCGGACTATCTACTCAAAGCCAAGTGATGTTAAGGTTAGAAGCCACAACCCAACCGGGGTTTTGGAATACAATAACAAAAAATGAATAGGCATGGATTATAAAATGAACGCAAATCAGATAATATCAGCAAGTTACCTGGCTCATTCGAGGTCGACGCCGTGCAGAATGGCGCACACAAGCAGCTGCACACGCAACCATGCATGCCATCTCAGTAGGGTTATAATCCCTTTGCAAACGTGGATCTACAAGTGTATCATAGTTGCCATCTTCCAGAGCTCGTGTGAGCAAAGGTCTTGCCTGTAGTTCCAAAACACTTGATTTATTTTAGTTTCAGATACAGACTGAGAGGGCTAGTAAGAGAAGTTTGTTCATTTATCAAAAGACAAAAGTTCTTGAAGACAATACAGTTTAAAGTAACGATTATTCTTATAAGAGCAGCATCCAAAGTCATGTTCTTTCAGAGGGTCAATTCATGGAGAGGAAATATTTTAGTGGTGGAGATGTACTACTGACCCAGTCTACCAAGCTATCATCCATGAAATTTTGAGAAGAATCAACAGGTCGACGTCCGGTGACCAATTCTAGAAGCATGACCCCGAAAGAGAATACGTCTGATTTATCCGTGAGTTTCCCACTAGATGCATATTCTGGAGCCAGGTACCTGCACGGTTGCGAGCATATTAATGTGTACAATGTGTAGGAGTAATGCAAGAAAAAAGGAATCACAGCCAGGTGTGAGCCTATTAATCACGTTACAACCGGATTAATGCAAGCCAATTAGACTAGTTTTTTTTTTTTTGATAATTAATTAGACTAGATAAAAGTATTGAACTTGTTTCAAAACAAAATGCGAGGAAAAGGTCTTACCCAAAGGTTCCCATTACTCGAGTGGAGACATGAGTGTTGGTATCAGAAGCAATCTTTGCAAGTCCAAAATCTGCAACCTGAAAACATTAATGTTCATTAACAAATAGACAACTGAATAACGCAAATATAGAATCCCATAACCATATAATATAGTACCTAATAGATGTCCAAAGTAGTGTGTTTGTAACTGAAGAAAGCTACTACTCTTCAAACTTAAAATAGAAAAAGAAAACTAGGAAATCACCTAATGTTGCTAAAGAATAAAAAACCACAAACATGAATTCATATATGGATTTCAAAGCTAATTATGTGAGATTACTGATTAACAGAATCAACATTACAACTTCTATTCCCACCTTCGCCTCAAAGTTAAAATCAATAAGTATATTAGCTGCCTTGATATCACGATGAATAATCTTAGGATGGCCTGCAAGTAGAAATTGAAAAGAATGAGATTCAATGGCAATAGTGTAACTTCAGAGATGCATTAGTAGTCTACCGAGAGAAGATAATAGCACTGGAAGAAGAACTCACAATCCTCGTGCAGATAGGCAAGCCCTTTCGCAGAGCCTAGAGCTATTCTCATTCTGGTGGCCCAATCCACTTTTGGTCGCCCCTTTCCTGGAATAAATTACATTTCCTTAATTAGATCCACTTACCAGAGACAGATCCAGAATGTGTATGCAATAGAAGTGAAAAGTGGTATAAAATTGTCTTGTGAACAGCATGGCCCATAGATCCCACTGTTCTGAAAAAGGAAGAATTACTTCTAACAGGTAGGGCTGTCAACGAGACGAGCTTGAGTTCTATAATTAGGCTTGTGAGCCGGGCTTGAGCCCAAAAACAAGCTCATTATCTTAATGAGCTTGAGCCAGGGTTGAGTAGGCTCGGCTCGGTTTATGTATAAAATTATGCAGCTATATTCCTACATTTTATGTTATATTTTAATATGAAACATACATGTTAATATATTATACTCTATGTAATAACAATCATCAACTATACTATTGATGTATTTGGATTAAACTAAGCTTCTTTGCAAGCCAAGCCTTTTATGAACCAAGCTTTTTGTGAGCTGAGCTTTTACGAGCCGAGCTTTTGTGAATCGAGCCCGAGCCCTAAATTTTTTAACGAGCTTGAGCCGAACCTGAGCCTTGCTCAAGTCCGAGCTGGGCAAAGCTCGGCTCGTTTACAGCTCTACTAACAGGATTACCTAATCCCATGACTAAAGCAATTACTCATGATGGGGATACCAATTCCAATAATCTCATCAAAACTCAAAAGTGCCAAAAATATGTAAAAGGGAAAAGAAAGAACCTAAGAAAATCAAGTCATTTACAAACACCAAAGAAGACAAAACGAAGAAAGATGTGGTGGTTCGTATGGGCTATGCATGCTCAAAGTATGCAATGAAACAAAGAAAATAACAAGGCTTACCATGCAAATGGAACTCCATCGTGTTATTTGGAACAAACTCGTAAACGAGCATTCTCTGAGACCCGGTAATGCAATACCCAACCAAAGAGACAAGATGCTTGTGATGTACCCGGCTTATAATCTCAACCTCTGCCTGGAATTCACGCTCACCCTGTCCACTTCCAACTTTCAGCTGTTTAACCGCGACTTCCTTTCCATTCGGAAGGACTCCTCTGTGAACATACCCAAATCCACCTTGACCAAGGAGGTTAGCATCTGAGAAACCATCTGTTGCCATGGCCAGCTCTTCATATGTGAAAGTGCTTTTTGAGAAACTTAAACCAATGCCAGGAGATGGAGGTGGGAGTGGATTCTCTGAACCCGAATAATTGGACCCAGAACCTCCACTGCTGCTCATGAATGGTGGCGGGGGCGGCGGATGGGATGTCGGAGTGTATACCGGTGATTGTGGTGGTCGTGATGCAACTCCCGGTGGGGGTGATGGCTTTGGCATCATTGTGACAACATGTTCTGCTGGTGGGGGAACATTGTGTTGCCAATGTTGGGGAGCGACTCCGTGAGGGTCTGCTGGAGACATCAGCACCATCAGCAACTTTAGATATAACAATTACCATGAGTGACAGTATACAAAGACACAAGATAGCAAGATTTTCAGAGAAACCCAACTAAAGTTTCAGAAAAGAATAGGCGTTTTAGAAACCGATGTTTATACAGGGCATGTTAACTCCACAAGCCCAGCTCAAGTAGCTAGATAAGCACGTGAAATGCAGTTTGTGGATGTAATACCTACAATTACATAGTCTGTATTTCTGTTCAATTAAGTATTTCAGTTGTGTTACCAGTCACTTTGTACAAAGCACGTGCTCCGGTTGTCAAATTGATGAACTGAAAAAAAGTAAAATAATAAAAATATCTTGAAGTACTGCAAGTACTAAAACACACCACAAACAAAATAGTGAACTGAAATTAGAATTGAAGTTAACTATTGTGTTGGAAGTAATTGTTGGAATTATTTCTGAGACACTGATGCATTTTAGTCAGGAAAAGAACGTATAATGGAACCACCTGTTCGCATGAGTATTCACAATTAAAAACTTAATATTCACTTGGAACAACATAGACTACAGAGGTATCCAACTATTTATAGAAAAATGGAAGAAAAAAAAAATGCATTCTTTCCCAACGACGAAATTTACAAACCCCAGAACAAGTTTAATTTTCTCGCAACTTTGGAAGCTCCATTCCATCACAGAAAGAAAGAGTGTAAAAATTCATATTTAGGTTACTTTTATGATTTTTTTCCCTGCTTTCCTGTCACAAAATTGCAACCAGATATGTACACTTCAGTAACTATTTCTAGAAAAATGTAAAAAAAAAAAAAAAAAATGCATTCTTTCCCAACGACGAAATGTACAAACCCCAGAACAAGTCTAATTTTCTCACGATTTCGGAAGATTTCCATTCCATCACAGAGATAAAGAGTGTAAAATTCATATTTAAATGACTTTATTGATTTTTTTTCCCCTTGTTTTCCGTCTCAAAATTGCAACCAGATGTACACTTCAGTAGAATCCATTAACAAGAATTATTCCTACTGAATCAAGGTGCAAAAAACAAAGTAGAATTCACATTCATGTCTCTGATAGATCAAGCAATGTAAATATTAAACAATTCATAATTCAGGGGAAGAAGAAGAAGAAACAGATCCATCTTCTCAGTCACCAAGCATTTCAGACTCCCATCAACCATCATAGATTCCAAAAATAAACATCAAACCCTAAAATTGAAGCTTATAAACCACAAAGCAATAACTTTGACAGCAGTGGAAGATCTCAATTTGATGTTAAACCAAACAACAATTGAAATGGAAAATCAAGAAGATTTCACCTTTTGGTCCTTGTGGTGGTGGTGGTACGTAGTAATCCACTGGTCCATGATCTCTCCTCTTCTTTTTCCTACAACAAAAGAACAAAAGGCTCAAAGCCACAAGCACGACGAGTCCACCGATCGCGATTCCAACGACGAGTCCGACTGATATGTTAGGTGAATTCGAGTTAGGTGGCGCCGGATTCCCCGGAGGCGGTGGCGATCTTACGGTTACCGGTGGCGGCGGACTCTTTGTTGTCCCCGGAGTCAGCGGAGGAGATGGAGTTGAAGATCGGGATGGAGGTGGAGGTGAATCCGACACCAATGGTGGTGGTGGTGAATCGCCCGGAGTGGTAGATGGAGGCGGAGAGGTTGCCGGAGTCGACGGAGAAGGCGGAGATGTTTCCGGGGTCGACGGAGGAGGCGGAGATGTTGCCGGAGTCGACGGAGGAGGCGGAGATGTTGCCGGAGTCGATGGAGGTGGCGGAGATGTTCCCGGTGTCGTCGAAGGAGGCGGAGAGGTCGCCGTAGTCGATGGAGGAGGAGGCGATGTCACCGGTGTCGTCGACGGTGGAGGAGAACCCACTGGTGTTACTGGAGTGATCGGAGGAGGAGGAGATCCAACAGGGCTTACTGGAGTAACCGGAGGTGGCGGAGATGTACTGTTCGCCGGTGGCGTCGCCGCTGGAGGCGAAGGCGGTGTTGTGGGAGCCGGAGCTGTTACCGGAGGCGGCGACGACATTGCCGGATTCTAGTCCAATCACAGAACCAACAGAACTCTATAGTTCTAAGTGGTTCGTTGAGGGAAAAACACTCAGATAGATTCGCTTGTAATATATCCGATGAGATTTCTGGTCAGAAGTACACTTCGCCGGTAGTCTTTTCCGGCGACTTTGCTTTTTTTTTGCCTCTCGCCTTAAAGAAAAAGAGAATGTTTTTCAGAGAAAGAAAGTTTATTTGCTTTTTTCACATGGAGGAAGAAGAATTATCCGGCCCCTCCAGATGGAATTACGAACTACTACATTGGGGCCCACAAGACTTGCCCGCGCTTTTAGACGATTTTTCTCTGGATTAAGACAACGAGTGAAGATGATTCTTGAACTCGCCACCTCATTGGCTATATATTCGTGGGGTCAACCATCTTCATATTTGTTTCCTGGTGTCAGCTATAGCGAATCAAGTGATGCGTTTCAATAATTTTTTGAAACTCAACGTGTTTCGCTGACATTGTCCAGCTATGACTATCAGTAGGTTCAAAATCGTTGAATAATCTGATCAAAGTCAAATGGGTACAACCAATTAATCATCAGTTCGTGCAGCATCAGACGGCTCTTTTTATTTTCTGTTTTAATTTTTATTCTCCTTCTCCCTCTCTCTCTTATTAAGTTATTAGGACCCGAGAACAAGATAATATCATGATATAGCCCTAAGCAAATCGATATTGGCAAAAAAGTCCCTAAAAAGTATTAGGTGGTGGTGATGATCGGGCTGTCTAATATTATCCCATTGGACACGTGGTATAATATTAGTCGTGCATGCTGGTTTATAAGATATGCCTGCAAGTGCTACATCATCTCGGTTATCTGTTTTCTTCACTATTTTATGTGTGTGAACACCGAATGGCGTCCACACTCTAAAGGTAACACATTTTACATCTAACTTTACTAAGTTCAATTTAAAGATACTCGAATTGGTTGCTTAACCTAGAACCTTGAAAGATTTTATGATAACTCTTCCTTACATGGATGATTGATTATAACAACGAATTATTTGCTGAGAAACTTAAATCTAAGGTCACTATATGGATAATTCGAGAATATACTGATCAACTTGTGATATATGCAGTTACTCTGACTCCTTTGAAGGAATACAAGATAAGCTACCAAAAATGGTTCCTTTGAAAGAGAACGAAGGCCTGAAGAATATTTTTGTGAAATTCGAATGACGCCTTTATTTAAAGATGATTGTAATAAATCCCCAAACAATCACATGATAAAACCTCAGTTGCTTATATATATATATGTATTGTATATCATATCTGAGCGGATTTTGTCTTATCAGTCATGGCAGTGATAAAAATGGATATTTTGTTTTAGATATTATGCATGTTACACATGTCACATGATCCTTGATCTTCGAGACTGCAAAGCAACCTACCACAAAGCAAGTTCACATGATCGAATGACTCACCACAATTTTCTTCTGAAAATAACTTGTACATGTTGAATACGCATAAACTTTAGATATGCACCGCTGCATAGAGATATTTTCAACCTCCTCTCTGGACACATGTCCTGGTCAAGAGATGTTATTTTAGATGTTTGTCTCTATAAATAATAAAGCATACCTTGGAATCAAACCACCGGTGGAAAAGTGAAAAAGAACAAATTACCTTCATGTCTAACTTGTAGATATGTAATAGAAGCTAGATAGTGATAACTTATCTAAAGAACTCAAAAAAGAAATATGTCTCTTTCGAAATATGAGGTTCCTTGCTTTGTGGTATGCATTTTTATTGGCATACTTGACACCTCAATCTCCTCTCTCTTTAATCTTTTCTTTATCTTATCCACATATCATATTTGAGAAAAAACCCTTTAAATAAAACGACTGCACGACAGCTTAGATTATATTGAGATTGAACTATATCTCTGGTGATATATCAATCACAACGTAATTGAATTTCAACCAGTTACAAATTCTGGTGATATATCAATCACAAAGTAATTGAATTTCAACCAGTTACAAATTCTGTATCGCCAGTGGGACTTTAAGAAGTTGCTTAAGTTTAAAAGGTTACTAAAGAACAGGATTTTAAATTTCTTTTCTCGTATTTTCTTGCTTTAATTGTTTCTATATTTAAGAAAGAAATAGACGAATAATATGTAATTAGAAAAAAAAAATATATGTTTTTCCTTTAGATAGTCAACTAGCCACATTTACAATATATAACTTTTTATTGGTTACAATTTCTCATGAAATCACTCTTAACAGTCATAAATACAGCTTGTTATGAAAATTAAATAGAGAATATAAATAAATAAGACTAAGGAGTAGGTATGCATATATGGCTTCATGCTTTTATTTATTTATTTATTTTATTTTATATAGCAGTTACAGTAAGTAAAAAGTCATACTAGCTGGAGACAACTGCTCCACCAAGGAGCAAGATTTCAACTTCATATTTCCATAAACTGTAGTCATGATTTTTTCCCCCTAATTCTTCCTCCAATGGTTATTTGCAGTTGGTGTTTCATGAAGCACAAGGTCTAGGATTCAATTCTGCGGGAGATAATTTCACTAGGGGCCACTAGAGGCTTACCCGTGATTTTTTTGGTGTTTCATGAAGCACAAGGTCTAGGGTTCAATTCTGCGGGAGATAGTTTCACTCGGGGCCACTAGAGGCTTACCCGTGATTTTTTTTCTCCTAATTCTTCCTCCAATGGTCATTTGCAGCTGGTGTCTCATGAAGCACAAGGTTTAGGGTTCAATTCTGCGGAAGACCATTTCACTTGAGGCCACTAGAGACTTACCCGATTGTTAAATTCAGGGCTCTAGAGATTAGTCGTGATGCGCACAAACTGACCCGAACACCCAGGATATTAAAAGAAAAAAAGTAATGAGCTCTTTATAACCTAGTATATTCAAATATTTGAAGCTGAAGGCCTGCTAGGACCTTCTGATGGTTTGATTGATTTGTCAACGAGTAGGGGCTTTGACTGGTCAATATCTTCCATGTTGGGTGGGAATAGCTAATAAACCAGTTGGATCATGTCAGTCTATTGTAAGAAATAAGCTTATGCAAAACTAAATTGTTGAAAAGTCAAAAGATCAGAAGGTTAAAGTTAAAATTGATTAATCTTTTTCCTTTTTTTCCCTTCCTCTTTTACTTCAAATGCACCATCATAGGACAAGCCCGCATATCACTTTCGGGTCGGGTGTGGCATGTACTTTATCAGTACAACATATCAGATTAAGGCTATGTTTGACCCGGCTTGTGCTTATGCATACTTACTTATTGGATAAGTTGATCGATGGGAGCACTTATCTACAACAACAATAAACTGCTTATTTGAAGAGGATATATAGCGTTTGATAAATACATTTATTTAAGTGTTTATTAAAGTTTAAGAGTAAAATAGGTATTATAAAAGTATTATTAAAGTTTAGAAATAATATTTATTTAAATGCTTATAAGGGTAAAATAGGTATTTTAAAAATATTACTAAAGTTGTGAAATAGCTTAACACATAAGAGCTTGGGAGAAGCTGCTCTCAGCAGCTTCTCCTTATGGGTAAGTACTTATAGAAGCCGGCCAAAATGCAACCTAAATCTCTTTCTCTAGGACGGCTAGGCTTGTCAACGGGTCGGATTCAGACCAAATCGGAATTGATCCGAATCTGATAGTGAAATCCAGAAATCCGAATCTGTGCCAAAATCTGACAGATTATGAAATAGATGATCTCAATTCGATCCGATAGTGGAATCCAAATATCCGAATCCGATCTGATAACCTGTATGTGTCTTTTTGATCTTTAAGTTTTAAATTTTTAAATAATTAATTAATATTATATTTAAAATAATTTGGAGATAATAATAAATTTCTAATGATATTTTTTAGGGCTTTATGTTAGATATATAATCGAATCGGATCCTTATCGGCTCGGATCACTATACATCCGAGTTTGATCCAATTATATTTCGGATAGGATCAGATCATTTTTAATCGGATATCGGATCATGAATCCTATAGCGAATTCGGACTTATTGGATCGGATTTGGATCATGATCCGATCCGGCCTAGATCCGCTGAGGCCACATGCATTCCAATTTTTTTCTTTTTTTCTAAAAATTTTTTATTTTAGTAAAAAAAAATTCTCATTGTCAAGTCCTAAGCATTAATGCAGAATAGGTCAGAGTTTCCCCAACTTCACATTGATATATGGTTGAAAAAACAATAATGCAGGGGGTTTATTTACAAATAATCATATACTTGGGGTTTCCATAAAAATGATCATTTTATAGTAGAAAAAATTTATCTTGCTAACTGTCTTAGTGATCTTATGCCACGTGGTAAAATAAACCGCGTAATTCACATTTTGATCCCCGTGATTCCCGCGATTGCTCAGGACAGGAAAGGGACTAATTACATTTGCTTTTATTGTTTCAATTAACAATAACACCGTACTTTTTCTTGACAATAACAGCAAAATGTGGCGTTTAAGAAGATTATTTAAGCTCGCCACCTGATTGGTCACAGCCGTAGGGTCACACTTTGTTTACGCGCACCTCTATTTTTTTTGATTGTTTTCTTTCTTATAAGACTCGATCAACGTTCATTTTCATAACATTGTTAGCAAAACCCCATTTTAAACGTGTTTTTTTGAAAAAATTTCGTTTAATTGTATTAACGTTTTAAACGGCATATAAGCAAAAAAAATGCGTATTTTTTTAAAAAAAATATTTATTTTTTTGAAAAAACATCATTAAAAAATGTTAAAAACAATCTTTTAGAAATAGATAAAAAAATAATGAGGATTTTTTAATTAAAGATAAAGTAAGCCAAAGAAATTGTGTCGGCCAAATAAATTAAAGTAGATATATATATATATATATTTACGTTTTTTTGAACAAAATATATATTAAACACAAATTATTTATTCAACGTATTTTTTGCGTTTTCGTTTATTTGACCATTTTTTTTACTACATCTTTTAAATTAAAATCATATTAAATCTGTATTTTTTCTGTTCCATTTTTTTGACATTTCACGTTTTGCTAACAGTGGTCCATACTATAGTTTAAAATTTTGCCAATTTGAAGGGTTTCAGAAATCAAAATATCTAAATTTTTGGTGAAAACTAATTTTTTGATTAAAATAATTGAACGAAATAAAGGTTAAAATTTTAAAATAAATGATATTTCCAAAAACAAATGATCCTTTTTTTTTTTTTTTTTTTTTATATAGTAGGTTATCCTTTTGTGTTTGGTGGGTCCCACTCCCACCTCTAAAATGGACTACTTCTTTAGCATCAGCTTGTGCCACGTGGTAAAAGAAACCGCGCGACACATTTTGATCCCGTGATTTTCGTGATAATTCCGAAAAGGAAAGGGCCTTATGATTGGAGTAATTTAAGGAGGAGGATTACACTTTTTTCATTGTTTCAATGACAATAACACCTTACTTTTTTTTTTGAAAATAACAGCGAAATGGGGCGTTTAAGAAGATTCTTTAAGCTTGCCACCTGATTGGCCTCGGCCGTGGGGCCACACTTTATTTACGCGAACCTCTATTTTTTTTTTTTTTTTTCTGGTGAACTCCACTTACACAGGTTTTGTACTATATTCCTTTTTAGCTTTTTATTTTATCATTAAACAAAAGTGTTGAGATCATTCATAATTTGTAATATGGTACCCTTATTTAAAGTCATAAAAGACATTTATATCCTTTATTAAAGACATTGATATCTTCCACCATTATTATCACCCCACCACTACCAAGTGGGCAAGGAATGCACATTGGGTGGTGGTGGTAGCAGTAGGGTGGTGATGAAGATGGTGGGATAGTGGTGGTGGTGGTGGTGGCGGCAGTGGGGTGGTGATGGTGATGGTGGGGGGGTGGTGGTGGTAGTGGTGGGTTGGTGGTGGCGGCGAGGTGGTGATGGTGGTGGGGTTGTGGTGGAGTGGTGCTGGTAGTGGTGGGGGGGGGTGAAGGTGGCATGGTGGTGGTGGTGGGGATAGTGGGGTGGTGGTTGTGGTGCTATATGTCAGGGG
>JAUPMG010308984.1:0-16346 GCA_031762675.1 Pachysandra terminalis
ATTAAGGAGAAATGGCTATGTTGACCACCGATCTCCCGTAGGGAATCGAAGGTCATGTCTCTGGTCTCCATTTGACCCTTTGGGTTTGTAAATGGTTTCGGGATGTGACACTAGCATAGGATTTGTTTAGGATCTCTGGTTAGAACTTTGTAGGTTAACGTTTACTAAGTTGAGTAAGGGATAAGGGGTTTAAATATGAGTAGGTTGTGATTTTGTGAGTTACGTTTGATTATTGGTTGTGCACCGTAGCCAGTACTCTGGGTGGACAATCAAGAATAACTAGCCTACTATTCATGGGAGTACTGAAGTAGCAGCTACTAGGGTGAAGTTTCTGCTAAGTATTAGATTTTCACGTTCTGTAGGATGGGATGATCTGAAACTTATGCTTGTTGTTTGAGTAAAATTAAAATTACTTAGAACGCCAAGCTTGGAAAATTTTAAAGTTTTAAGGCCAATGTAGTTGCAAATGCATTAGGCTGAGAAATTTGATAAATTTACAGAAATTAGATTTTTATATTTAAATAGGAAGATTAATAAATTATAATTAATTTAGATCTCACCAATTACTATTGTATTAATATTTTTATGTACTTGTTTGGCTGTCTGGATCTAAGTCCGGTAAGGTACTATTCATATCTGACTCGGGCCAGGACCCACATCCAATTTAACTTTATTAAAATTTTCATGTTTGGAGTGATTTGAGGTGATGATTTGGCTTCCAAATTTATGAGAAAATGTGTGTTTCAAAATTTTTATGTTTGGACCTCTGGTTGTCTTCGGCGATTAGTTAGGCCAGCCGAACGTCGGGAAGAAGCCCTAGCCGAGCCTATTTAATGTGTTTTTAAGTGGTTTTTCTTCATTTCTTCCTCTCTTTTTCTCTTGGCTGCATCTTCATACTCCTTTCAACCCTATTCCTTGACAAATCATGCCCTCCAAGCTCCATTCCAAGCAAGATAACTTTCTTCCCTTTCCATTTCCGTGTTCTTGTTGGAACCTTATGTGATTTCAAGCCCTAGACTTTCCTTTTCTTCCAAATCCTAATACAATCATGCCAAGAGCTCAGAAAAATAAGAGACCCTCCAAGAAAACCAAATTCCCTAGGACATCCACCTCTAGGAGAGAACCCTCACCCGACCCATATGAGTTGGAAGACATTGAGTCTCCTTTTGAACCCGAGCCAGAACCCCAGGCAGCTCTTCCTAAGTTTGCTGACATGAAGATAGTAATAAAGAGACCCACCGTGGAGACCAATGTGGAGTCTTACGGTGTTCTGGCCCTCCTTAGAGTCGTAGGATGGGGACCTATCATGACCTGGGGCGGTCAAGCCTCCTAGATCCTCACCCGAACCATATGCGGGTATATCATAGTGACCGACCTTGAGACCTCCTCCATTACCTTCATCACTCCCCTTAGACCCCGCATCCTTGACCTCCACCTGGTTTTCTTGCTCATGCATGCTCCTATGAACAATGATCTGGGCACTGTCCTTGAACTTCCCTTTTCTGAGCACCCCGAGCTGACCCAGGTTCTATGTGGCTACAATGCCGCATGGAAGAATAGCAATGCCCTTGCCGCCACCAAGCTTCGCCTTGCTTACCGGATTTTGCATGCTATCTTCCTTTGTTGCGTTTATCCCCGCTCTGGTAATACGAGTGAGCTCACGCCCTTCATGGCCTGAGTACTCTACATGGTGGTTACTGGTCAGCACCTCTGCCTTCCCTCTCTTGTAATCGGCCACATCATCATATTCGTCAGATACACTCAGAAGGGCGGCTTGCCCTTTCCTTGTTTAATGTGCACAACGGCCAAACATTGCGGCATTGTGTTAGGTTGTCCCAACAAGGTTTCGGCTGAGAGATCATTCACTTTCATGAACCTCACCTTGATGGGACTTCCCCGGTACGCGGATGTGCTTCTGCAACTGCATCATCATCCAGAGCAGCAGCAGTAGCAGGAGAAAGATTTCGAGCCTCCTCAGGAGCAGACGGACCAGCCACATCGAGCATCTACTTCGGCCGCACCTGGACCGGACTTCGTTCCTTGGTGTGGACCTTCTATCGAGGCGAGACATGCCGCCTTGGAGAAGGGTAATTCGAGAGCATACTTGAGGATGAGGACTGAGGATGAAACAAAGGATCACCGGACCAGGAGGCAGATGTCCTAGTTGATGAGGACTGTGGATGCTACCCTCCGCTTCCTCCAAGATACTTTCGGCTGCGGACGAGTGTCGGATGCAGTGGCTCTCTCTAGCATGCCACCACCACCACCTCCAGAGCATCGACCCTAGTCTTGCTTTTTGTTTTTGTTGTAGCAGTGTAAAATTTTAGTTCTTTGGCAGTTTTTCTTCTTGTACTGTGTTACTTTCTGTTCTGCTAAATTAGATTATACGTTTCTGGGTAGCCATATCGGCCCCTCCCTTTCTATGTAATAAACTAGTGTGTTTTCCCTCCTGTGTATGTTTGTGATATTGGGTTAGTGTTGTATTCTCTTGCTTTGTGTACATTCATATAGATCCTTACCTTCGCCTTTAGGACTCCCTCGAGAAATTTCGGGGACGAAATTCTTTTAAGGCATTAGACTCTAAGAACCTAAACTATCTCCTTAAATAATTAAGGCTAGAACTAAAGTCTAATTTACGATTAATTAAAATAAACTCACTAATAGACTTGATTAGTGCTCATATGGTGCCTAACCTCAGGAAGTTAAAACACATTAGGAATCTTTCTTAAACCTTAGAACTAATTAGGAAAGTTAATCTACGGTAACCAGCCTGATTAGTCAGCAGAGACCTTAGAGATTAATTTAAAATGAAATAATTAGACAAGATAATAAGTCAAATTCGACAACTCTAGAACCACCAGTGAAAGCCCTCTAGCAGAAGTTGCTTAGGTGGTCAGTTGGAAAATATAGGATCAAAAACCCCGTTTTAACCCTTACTGTAGAAACTATTCCTAATTTGACATGTAAGCTTAGAAATAGAAGACTTAGACCAATTTCATTAATTTTGTTTCCTTCTTCTTCCCCTCTTCTCTTCTCTTGGATTTTTTAAGCACATGGGAGGTCATTGGAGATCGCAGAGACATGGCGGATCAACCCCGACGCAGTTCCTGTAACGCCCCAAGTAGAGTATCCTCTCTTTGAAGTTGTATTTAGTCGTGTTTTTGCATTGTGACCTAGGAGAAGGGTTAATTGTTGTATACCCTCCTTTGCCTTGGGATTTTTACCTAGATTTCGTGCTTTAGGTGATAACCTTAAACCCTAATCTCTAGATTTGACTTGATAGGTGGAAAACCCAAACCCTAAGTTGAGAAATTTGGGTGGAAACCCCACATCACCACTATAGACAAATGTAAACCAAAAATAAAGCATAATCGAACCTTCCTGGGAGTGAGATCAACCTCCTGGTACAATTTCAGACCTGTTGGACCTTTCCCGAGCTTTGGCGACCTCTTCGGCGCGCCAAACAGTCCGCCGAATCTCAGAGCTTATTTAGGCTCTCGGGATGTGTCGCCGAGGACAGCTTAGGAGAGCCTAAGAGGTCATCAAACCAAATTTGTAAGTAAACTAAGTCGACTTCTCGTCTATCGAGACTCATCCGGACCGAACCCTGAGGTGCCAAATACATTGTCACACTTTTCGGTGCGCCAAGGGTCGTCGAGCACCCCGACGAGCAATTCCCATGGTCCAATTTGAGTGATTCAAATGGGAGCGCGAGTATCTTGACTAACAACACTTGTTTGGCCTATTTCCGGGACAAAATGACTTACCATGCAAAATACGACCCCTCAACCCAGAAATTAGATTCTCTAGACTTGGTCGAGTAATAGGAGATTTTGGGAAAACAAGCGTGTATGGTCCCAAAACACTCCTATTAGCTTTAGACGATCATATTTCATATGTTTAAGTGCTAATTGTAGTGACCTAGACCTAGCTTTGATAATTAAAGATTAAATCTTAAATTAATCTATTAATTATACATTTGAATTTTATGAAAACTACTTAGTAGGATTGGACTAATTGATAATTCTGTGAAACTATGGGACTATTACCTCATTAACTAAAGATTAATTATATGGACTAGACTTTTAAACCATATGGACTATAATGGGCGAATTGGGCCCAAAACCAATTAAAAACCCAACAGGACTTAAGCAGGTAATTATGTTATTAATAAGGTTAATTAAGGAATTAGGCAACTCAAACAATCCTACATATGATTCTCTAATTATTTGAAATTTAAACTAAAACATATTAAATTCAAACAAATAAAAGAAATAGAGATCTATTGAAGCTGGGACACTAGAAGCTAGGAGAGGAGAGAGACGGTGTCTCTAGGCTAGGACGTCCAAACCGATAGACGGAGAAAAGAAATTCTGGTGTAGAAGTTGCAGAAAAATCTAAGATGAGGAGACCAAGAGGAAAGAAGGAGGAACAAAAAGGGAAATAAAAAAAGATAGATCAATACTAGAAAATGAAGAATGCTAGGGAGATAAAAAGGAAGTGAGAGGAAGAAGAAGATGAAGATAGGGTCATAGGTGAAAGGAAGGAGCCTAAGAGGAAACAAAGGAAGAAGAAGGAAAAAAGTGAAGAAGAGGAAAACGTGGGCTACGATGATCACGAGGAAAGCGAGGACGACGATAACTGGTTGGAAGAAGGGAATAAAGGGAAGAGAGCCATGATCAAACAACATCTGAAAGGTGAGGGCAAATCGAAGAAGGTCGATACTAGGCATGTGAAAGAGGTATGAATTCCTATGTTTTTACGGTATTTAATTTTATGCATTATCTCGATGCTATAGATATAGTTGGTTCGTATTGTTGGTATGTGAGCATGAGTAGATCTAGGATCTTTAGAAACAAATAAAGAATGATGATATGTTGCTTGATCTCCATGTTCACTTGTGATGCTATGTCATGTGTATTAATGAGTTCTTATGAGTATTAATTTGTGTTTATAATCCATGATTTATTTACTTGTTAGATCCATGAGAAAGATCTAGTTTGTGTATATTGTTTGAGAACTATGTATAGGTTTTAGAGACTTGTTTTTAGATTGCTAAGATCTTAGAAATCAATAGGAATGATTAGTAATACAAAGCCCAAGTTAAAACTCAGATTTTGGCCTAAATTGTACGTTCGGTAGGTCACTCGGCAGCTACTGATTTAGTTACCGAAATCAATGAAAATTGTGTGCTCTCGGGACATGCTATCGAGTTTCGGTAGCAGTGCTAGCGAGTTTCGGTAGCAGTGCTACCGAGACTCTCGGTAGGTCACTCGACAGCTACCGGGTAGCTCCCAAAATGGGGGAAAAGTGCTTGCTCTCGGGACATGCTACAGAGCTTCGACAGCTATGCTACCAAACCTTTGGTAGGACACTTGGAAGCTACCGAGCAGATACCGAAGTCCAAATGACTTCTAAATTAGTGACGGTAATCCCCATTGGGTTGTGCACATGTCAGTATGGATCGTTTGTGTGCAGAAGGTCTAGATTTGCATGAATCGTAGAAAGTGTAAGCGAAGGTCCAAACCTTAGGATTTTCGGATTGAATGAAGGGTATATGGGTTGTCATCAACTCAAAGGATTGGGATGTGGTCTTAGGATCACAATATGAGATTAGTATGGATAGAATGGGTCATGTAGGACTAGATTGGGTGATTAGTGTTTCTAGCTTCCGATGTTGACCTAGGTTGGACTTGGGTTGACTTCTGTGTAACGTAGATGTGAATTTGGTGATGTTGACTTGTATGTGAATGACTGTTTGAGGGTACTGTGAGTATCCAATACTGTGATTGTGTTTATTTTGTGAATGACTTAAATTGTGTTATGGATAGGTGAGCTTCCACCGTGGGTGAAAGTCCCTAAAGCCAATGCATGGTACAAGTGTATCCCACCGTGGGTGAAAGTCCCCTAAAGGAAGGTCTAGTTACAGGTGTGCTTCTACAGTGGGCGCAAGTCCCTAAACGGAATGTGAATATACTGGTGTATTCCATTGTGGGTTCAAGTCCCTAGAGGAAAAAGAATAGTGGCTTCCCTCTGTGGGTGCAAGTCCCTAAAAGAATGGTTACTGAGGCTGGTGTATTCTAATGTGGGTGTAAGTCCCAAGAGGAATAAGAATGGTAGCTTTCCTCCGTGGGTGCAAGTCCCTAAAAGAAAGGGTTACTGATACAGGTGTTTCCATTGTGGGTGAAAGTCCCAAAAGGAAAGGATTGTACAAGTGTATTTCCACCGTGGGTTAAAGTCCCTAAAGGAAAGAATTGTACAGGTGGCTTCGTGGGTGAAAGACCCTAAAAGAAAGGTGATATGTGTTTCTTGTGATCATAGTAAGACTATGCCTTGATATATGTTCGCTTATGTGCATAAGGATGTGTTTCAACCGTGGGTGTAAGTCCATAAAGGAATGATACAAGAGACTTCCTATGTTGGTGCAAGACCCTAAACGAATGGTTATATGCTAAATATGTGATATGTGTTCATCTGGTTAATTGGCCGTAGCATGGTGAGACCATGTGGTGCTTGTTGTGAAGCACAGTTAGACTGTGTGTTATTGTGATCTTATTGTTGTGTAGTATGGTGGGACCATATGTACATTGTGTGATTGTTGTTTGGAACATGGTGGAACCATGTGGAATCTGCTTGAACATGATGGGATCATGTGGGTAATCTTATCATAGTGGGACTATGGGGATTATGATTTACTGATAATTATGATTAGATATATTGTGGTTTTCATGTGAACTGTGATGTTACATGATGAATGAAACATTCATGATAGAATGAGATATATAGTATAATGACATGATAATACACATATGACTGTGATAGTAGGTGCTGAGTGGAATGCATGAAATGAATTGTGGTGATTTACATGCATAAAAGTAGGTATTGTAGAGTCATAGAATTTCTTTACTAGGCTTCGGCTGATGCTTATCTGTACAGGTCCACTTGTCTGATACGGACTAGGTGGAGAGGTGACTTGGTGTTGAGACACTGTTTCTTTTGAGATGCTTGCTATGAGACGTATTACTTTACTTTATTTTAATTCATTTACTTTGGTTTGACCCCTTGGAGGGCGAATTTGTAATAGAGATCTTATGGATTTTATTTACATTACTTGTGGGTTGATTTCTCAACACATTTGATTGGGCAATTGGTTTAATTCCTAAAGACTTTCGTTGATTATTATTCTGTTGAGACTCTGATTCAACCAAGTAAGGGTTCATGTTATGGTGGTTTATCCGTATCCACGCGGTTGGTCCGAAGGTCGATTCCTTAGAATCCTCGCGACACTAACGGTAGATGTGGTGTGGTGATAACCTCCTTTTATGATGAAAGACGTTATTGGAGTCATTCTTGCATAGTTCCCTTGGGTATATGATTGGCTAAGATACCTTGACATCTCATAGACATGTTATTAATGAATGGATTATGTTAAATGTTCAAATATGTTGATGTGGAGTTGGTGCCTGTGTACCCAATTGCTCTTATTTTATTGGCCTATGAGAATATAACTACCTTGTTTTCCTTATTGTAGTATAAATATAGGTTTATTAGTTGCTTGTGTACTTTGAGTTCATAGTAGAGTAGATTATGAGACTTTGCCCATATGTTTGATGATTTGAATATATGTCTGTGAAATATTGTTTGTTGCATTAATAAATGGATTTGAATTTGGATATTGCATAAGGACCTTCCGGTTGTGATAGCCTAGTCTAATACCCCACATGATACCCTCGGGTTTAGACTAACACATAGGATATTTGTCTTGATAGCTAATATAGTCCTATGAGATGACTCTGTGATCCTATCCAAACTGAGAGTGAACCCACATAGGGAGGCCTCTACAGTCTTGAGAGATGATGGTTACCCAAGGATCCGCATGTTGGTGTAAGCTTGGAAGATGGTAAACTATCCCAAGGATCCGCACATTGGTGTAAGCTTTGGAGACCGTGAGACCATGTTATATTTTCTGTTGCATTGTGAATATATAAGATTCCCTGAAAGAATTAACATGTGGATGTGAGCTTTGGCCGTGGGCCAGTGATAAAAATTAAGTGGGGGGATTGTGCCACCTAGGTTGAAAGCCCTTAAAACAATGTTGTACACATAGAATAATCCTTTCCCTTAGTCTGTTCATACGGGGGATGATTTCAGGATGCTGGAACATCTTGGGGGGCATTCAGGATGCTAAAACACCTCGGATAGAGATTGGGATCACGTGGGAACTTACGATAATTCACCATCTATACAGCATTTGTATTTCACTTGCATTTGCATATCTTTATTGATATTAGTGTGAGAGCCTTGTGAATGAAATACTTGGCCTAATTTTCATATAAATCTGCGCATATAGTTGTAGGGTTTTTGACTACTGAGATATACTCTGTGAGGATGGGAGAGAACTTCAGATTGTGTATATTTATAATTAATGCCCACTCTGTTCACCACTTGCACATATACTACTAATTACACATTATTCACTTATTGCACTTTTCTCATAATGTTGGTATATGAGTTAATACACTTCATTGAAGGTTTACTCATTCTGACATTCAGCTTATGTGTGTTGTTTATATTTTAGGTTTAGGAACTTAGATGGGAAGCAAGAGACTAGAATAGGTAGCGTACTCTGGTAGAATCTTTGTTATAGTCTAGGAGTAGACTTTATTTTCCTAGATTTTTTTTGTATTCAGCTTCGGTAGTTTTAGTTACTTATGTCTTACTAGAACTGATATTAACTTCCGCTTATGTTTTGACCATTGCTATCCACACTCGGAGAAATATGAGATGAAGGATGCGAACAAATCAGAAAATCTCAGAAATTGGGAATTTCTGGTTTGGTTCGTGACAGTGGGAAGTTAGGTAACAACCCCGATAGTTTGAGTTTGATGTTAGTTTTGCTTAGAAATGCGTGTAATTTGAGCGACTAAATGACCCTATGTGCTTCTATTTTGATGTGTTGTGAACTGTTCTGGTGTGTTTTAGTCTTTGGGACTATATGATGAATGATACATGTGTAATATGAGTATGTTTGAGGTATTAGTAGTGTGGGTATGCCTAGAGTGTAAATTACTTTTGTTTTGTGTGAGGTCCCTAGTGACCAGGTGTTAAGTGTAGATTTTCTGGGAGTGATCCTATAAAGCTCAGTATTTTGTTTCAGAACTCCCCTTAGGGAGGAGGGTCTGGTTATTAGCATATGTGTCTTGTTTTCAGAACTCCTAGGAGGATCTGATGTGTTGGTATTGGTACGAGTCTGTTTAGGGTGATTTCTATTAAGGGCTAACTTGTTCCCAAAAAGGAAATGAGGTGATTCTACTATGAGCTAACTTGTTCCCTAAAAGGAAATGAGGTGATTCTACAATGGGTTAACTTGTCGCCAGAAAGGAATGCTTGTGGTGTTTTCCTACCTATCGGTACCCAATCCCTAAAAGGAAATAGTTTGTGTGTTGTGACACATTCCTTGGATAATATTACCTGAAGGAGATGTAAGTGTGATTACATGGTTAGGCTAGGCTTAACAACCCTGCATTGCATATATTTTATCATCTTCACTTTATCATGAGCATGGTGCATCATATCATTAATATCGTGAGCATTCTCATATGAGTTTGAGAATTATGCATCATACCATTCAGTGCATTGCATCCTTGTGTGTGTTTTTCATTCATCATTTGATTCTTGTATGTGTGTTGGTTTCTTTCATTTATGTGTTTGGGATGTGATTGTGTGTTTGTGATGTGAATGTGTTTGGTGATTGGAAGCTACGTGTTTGTGTGCATCTTCATTGATTGTGTATTTTTTATGTGGACTAATTTGTGATGATTGGATGTTGTGTGTGTTTCTGAATGAGAACTATGAGAATTATAGTGTTATGAGTTGTGTTTCAACATGATTACGATCATGAGTTTATGGTGTTATCAGTTGTGTTTCACCATGATTAAGATCATGAGTTATGTTAATATGAGTTGTGTTTCAGCATGATTATGATCATGCGAATTGGGGATTTGTCTAACGGAGAAATGCCATTCTATTAATATTATATTAAATTATGTGAGTGTTGTGGTTATTTTGATAAGAATGTGGTATAGGAGGACTGTATTGTGTGAAAATGATATTATTATAAGATAATTGTATGCAGTTGACTATAAGATTGTTAGGATGTCATGCCCCAAATCCGAGATATAGGATCTCAAGGATTTGCAAGGAATAACCATCGGATCCAATGTATGGATGCAGATAGCCATTCACAATAATACAACCATCACCTGGTTAATCAGAGTTAACAACATAAACCAATGGAAGTCTGAAAAAATTAAAACTTTTACCATTACTAATACCAGTTAAGCTCAATCCCACAAAATCAAAGTAATATCTAGTCTATTTCATCATGAATGCCCTCATGAGTCAAAACCAAAGTTAATGTAAAAACTAAATAATATCCATTGTATTATTTCAAGTATCTGAATCCAAAGAAAAAAATCATCTCTAAGAAATAATTCCTCTCCCGACCCGCGTACTACACGAACTGATCACCTGTTTCAACATGAAGATGAGCTACAAGCCAGCAGGGAAATCCAAAGAAATTACAATAATTATTTCCAGAGATTTATAACAATACAAATTCATTCACACAATATCACTCAATAGATAATACTTCACTTACAGAATATTAGCATGCTCAACAATATATTAAACATACTATTCAACAATTACATCACATAGCACATTGTAATTCCATTACATTTCAACAATAAGTATCAATCATATAATTCCATTATATTTGATAATAACACACATAGTAATATCACACAAGAATTATCCACATGGCCCCAGCATGACAAGTCATAAGGTCCACATGAGCCCATAAAGATATAACACCAAATCTACATGGTCCCACCATGTCATAAAACACAGTCTACATGATCCCATCATAAATTGACAAATATACCACATGCTCCCACCATGCCTCAACATACGATCCACATGGTCCCACCATGTGTTAACACACAGTCTATATGATACCATCATGCATTGACAAATATATCACATGGTCCCACCATGCCTCAACATACAATCCACATGATCCCACTATGTCTCAACACACAGTCTACATGATCCCATCATGCATTGACAAAAATATCACATGGTCCCTCTATGCCTCAACATACAATCCACATGGTCCCACCGTAACTCAAAACACAATTCACATTACACATTACAACCAATTCACACACAAACATTCACTTCAAGTTAAACATATGCAAATGATTAATGAAGTATGAAATAATGCAAGTATGCACAATGAAATGCAAATGATGAAGCATATGCAAGAGTAATTAGTCTTAGGCTAACCACCTACTCAATCAACAATCAATCCATTCTTGAAGGGACTTGCACCCACGGTAGAATGCCACCATTCCATTCTTTAAAGGATTTGCACGTCACGGTAGAATGCCACCATTCCATTCTTTAAGAGAGTTGCACCTCACGGCAGAATACCACTATTCCTATTCTTTAAGGGACTTGCACCTCATGGTAGAATACCACCATTCCAACTATTCTATGGTGAACTCATCAAGAGTCACACACCATCACAGTGCTAACCAGTGGATGCTTCCAACACCACTCACATATTATACACAGAACAGACAACATAGTCAATCACACTGACAACCAATGGATACTCCCAGCACCACTCACACATCATACACAGATCAGATAACATAGTTAGTCACACTAACAACAAGTGGATACTCCCAGCACCACTCACACATCATACACATATCAGATAACATAGTTAGTCACACTGCAACCAGTAGATACTCCCAGCACCACTCACACACACACAAGTCAAATATCATAGTCAGTCACATTGACATCCAATGGATGCTCCCAACACCACTCAACCATTAATTATAGATCACATAAGAATTCTTTAGAGTCACCATCAGGTCATATCACAGCATATACTACCAATTCATACTGAAAATCAAGAGAACTACACACTTCCTATTATGTGACTGTAATTGTTCATTTTGCAAACAAAAAAACATCACACACATATTAAAAACCACAAATGGGAACTTCTAATAAAATTTGGGTCATTTGGAGTTCAATAAATGCTCAGTACATGCCGAGATTCCTACCGAAAATTCTCAGTACGTGTCTCGGCATCTGCCGAGTCACGGTAGATGTTCCAAAGACTTTGATGCTCTTGGTAGATATTTTCAGTAGCTAACAAATGACCTACTAAATGCCTAATTTAGTCAAGAATTTATAGTTTTTCATAGGGATTCGTGCCGAGACATTCACAATCATGTTTTTACACTTTTAGCAATAAATCATTACTTTATATGACCATTAACTCAATCAAATCCTATTACACAAAACCTACTACATATTCATGGATTTGTATGATTACAAACATCAATTATCGAAGATCTAGATTCATACTATCATGGTCTTTTCTTCACATATTATTCAACAGAAACATGAAGAACTTCGTATAATCACCAATACATGAATTGATCACAACATCATTCAATCATGCAGATCATTGTATACATGTATTATTCAAAACCAATGTGAAGAATATCGTATGATCTCATTTAAACATGGATCAAATCATGCTTAATCATTGAATCATTCAAATCACCAATATATGTCTATAGCATCATCATAGATCTATGAACATAGCTACCTTAAAATCTAGGGAGAATCCGTACCTCTTCAGCCTTGTGTTTTCTACAACTTGAGATGGGAAATCCTTCTTTTCTCTAGCTTTCCTTCTTCTTCTTCCTTCTCTGTCTTTTTCCACCAACCTAGATCTTCTTTTCTTCTCCCCCTTTCTGTTCTGGACGTGTGAAGCAAACTAAGCTTCCTTCTCCTATTATCAAGGAAACGTGGGATAGTGGGAGAGTCCTTTTCTCAACTAATTCAAATCAAGTTGAAATTACCTTACTAACCTTACTTTAAATCTAATGGCCACTCGACCAGGCCATGCTCCAATCTAAGTTTAAAGTGTAGGATCCAAGCCCAGTCCACCAAATGTTTAACAATTAACACAAGTTATCACAAATTCTCCAAAATTACATAATGGTCCAATTCAATCCATTCAGTCCTTCTTCTTACAATTAGATCCTAGGGTTCAAATAAAGGATTAAAGAGCATTTAATTATCAAATTAAACGATAGGGTCAAGGTCAATACATTCTACCTCCCTTTAAGGAATTTTGTCCCGAAATTTAGTACATACTTTGGTTATCAAACAATGTCGGGTATCATCTGCGAATTTCATATTCGAATTCCCACAATGCTTCTGCTTCATCGTGGTGACTTTACTGCCCTTTAACTAGTGGGATAGTTTTTGTTCTTAGTATTTGTTTCTTGCGATCCATGATTTTCACTGGTGCCTCTTCATAAGTCACATTCTCGTTTAACGGTGATTCAATCCAATCAATTATATGTGTAGGGTTCGGCTCATATATCCTCAACATCGATACGTGAAAAACATTATGGACTGCTGCTAACTGATATGGTAAGGCGAGACAATATGCAACATTACCTAGGCATTCCAGCATCTCAAAGGGTCCAATGAAACGAGGTGCTAGTTTCCCCTTTTTTCCAAATCTCATAACGCATTTCATTGCTGAGACTTTTAGAAATACATGATCCCAACTTCAAATTCTAGCTCTCGTCCTCTACGTAGTGCATTACTCTTTTGTCGACTTTGAGCTGCTAACAACCTTTCTCGGATGGTTTTCCCTTTCTCTGTAGCTTCTTGGATGATCTTTGGTCCAAGCATGCTACTGTCACCCATTTGAGTCAGCATGTAGGTGACCTACATGATCTTCCATATAATGGTTCAAATGGTTCCATTCCAATACTTGACTGATAACTGTTGTTATAGGAAAATTCAGCTAAAGGGAGTTGGTCACTCCAATTTCCTTTAAAGTCCAACACACAGGCTCTGAGCATATCCCCAAGTACCGGATTAACTCTTTCGTTCAGTCCATCTGTCTGTGGGTGGAAGGCAATGCTAAAGTCTAGTTGAGTGCCCAATGCCTTCTGCAAACTCACCCAGAATTCGGATGTAAATCTAGTATCCCAATCAGATACAATACTAACAGGCACCCCATGTATTCTAACTATCTCCTTGACATACAGTCGTGCGAACTCATCTCTTGAAGCTGTGGTCTTTACTGGTAAGTAGTGAGCTGATTTAGTTAGTCTTTGCACAATCACCCATATCAAGTCACTTCACCCCATTGATCTAGGAAATCCTATTACATAATCTATACTCACGTTTTCCCATTTCCATTCTGCAACAGGAAATGGTTGAAGAAATCCAGCCGTTCTTATATGTTTCATCTTGACTTTCTGACAAGTAACACATCGAGACACAAATTGGGCAGTCACTCTTCATTCCTGACCATCAATATGCTTTCTTCAAATCCTGGTACATCTTTGTACCACCAAGGTGGATGAAATATTTAGATTTATGCGCTTCCTCGAGGATCTCTTTGTGAATAGTTTCATACTTAGGAATATGGAGTCTTCCTAGATATCTGATTACTCCATCTGTTAATATCACCCAGTCTGGCTTCGACTCATCTGTTGCCAATAACTGTAGTTCTAGATCAATTTTCTGCCCTTGTCGAATTCTGTCCATTATAGATGGTCTCGCTACCAAGATGAATAATAATTCGCCACTCCCTTTTTCATTAGATTGGACATTCAAGCTACTAAAGGCTTCAATTAAATTATGTTCTTGTCTCAATAAGGAAGCTAACACATTACGGGGCTTTCTACTTAAGGCATTTGCGACCACATTTTCCTTACCTAGGTGGTACTGAAAAGTAGTTATGTAATCATTGACTAACTTCATCCACCTCCTTTACCTCATGTTTAATTCCTTTTGTGTGAACAAATACTTCAAACTCTTATGATCAGTAAAAACTCAAAGTCCTCTCCATAAGGATAATGTTTCCATAATTTCATTGCGAACACTACTGCGGCTAACTCTAGGTCATGCGTCGGGTAATTGCGCTCATATACCTTGAGTTGTCTGGAAGCATAAGCCACCACTTGTCCTTCTTGCACAAGAACACATCCTAAACCCATCAGTGAAGCATCTGTGTATACTGACAATTTCTTCCCACTGATTGGGATCACAAGCACTATAGCTGAGGTCAATTTCTTTTTCAACTGTTCAAATGTTGCCTCACACTTGTCGTCCCAATTGAATTTGACTTCCTTCTTTGTCAAGTTAGTTCAAGGAGTAGAAATTTTTGAAAGTCCTTCCACAAATCTCTTATAGTATCCGGCCAATCCCATAAAACTTCGAATCTCAGACACATTCTTGGGTCTCTCCCAACTCAAAACAGCTTCTATCTTGGCGGGATCCACTGATATTCCAGATCTGGACACCTCATGTCCTAGAAATTTAACCTTTTCTTTCCAGGAGTCACATTTGCTGATTTTGGCATATAATTGATGTTCCAAAAGAGTCTGCAAAGCTATGTCCAAGTGTTCTTCGTGTTCCTCCTTCAAATTTGAATATATTAAGATGTCATCCACAAATATCACTACAAATCTATCCAAGTATGGCCTGAACGACCTATGCATCATGTACATGAAAGCAGCTGGGGCATTAGTAAAATTAAACGGCATTACCACAAATTCATAGTGACGATACCTTGTTCTGAATGTTGTTTTCTTTATGTCACTATCTCTAATCCTTAATTGGTGGTACCTCGACCTCAAGTCTATCTTGGAAAAGTTACAAGCTCCTCTGAGTTGATCAAACAAGTCATCAATGATGTCTAAGGGATACTTGTTCTTGATGGTGACTCTATTCAGTTGCTGGTAATCAATGCACAGCCTCATAGATCCATCCTTCTTCTTCACGAATAACACCAATGATCCCCATGGTGAAACACTCAGTTTGATAAATCCCATCTTCATAAGATCAACGAGCTGCTCCTTGAGTTCTTTTAGTTCTACTGGTGCCATACGATAAGTGGCCAGTGATATGGGAGTAGTGCCCGGCATTAGGTCAATTCAAAACTCTACCTCCCTTAAAGGTGGTAGTTTCGGTATCTCCTGAAATACCTGAGCAAACTCCTTCACTATTGGAATTCCTTCTAAGGACTCTCCTTTATTGTCACGTCCCGAACCGGGTACCTCATAGGTGACCTGAATCCGAACCCATAACCTTCACTCCAGACGGAAGTCTGGGAGTGGCAGCGATATCTTAGCCAAAATGAACTAAGGTATAATCGGATATTACAAATGTATAGCTTGCTAGGTATAAAAATCCTTAAATTAATATCCGACTAAATGTTTATA
>JAUPMG010308994.1:0-16345 GCA_031762675.1 Pachysandra terminalis
ATACCGGTACGGACCGGCTTATACAACCGGTCCTTTTTTTTTTTTTTTTTTTTTTTTTTTAAATTGGATGGTCCATACATGTATTGATTTGGACCGGTCTGGTACCGACCGATCCAAAAAAATTGAAATTTTGAAAAAACAAATTGGCAGTACAAATTTTGTACCGGATCCGAACCGGACGGTATCAGTCAGGACGTGTCTGGTCCCCGATCCTGAGACTTTAAACCTTGCTATCAAGTATTAACCAAATGGTACTATTGAAAGACTTAAGGCTCGGCTAGTGGCTAAAGGATATACACAAACCTTTGGGGTTGATTATTTTGAGGCTTTTTCTCATGTTGCTTGGTTAAATTCTGTTAGAGCATTGATCTCCATTGCTGTCAATCAGAAGTGGCCCTTGGTTTAGTTGGACATTAAAAATGCTTTTGTCCATGGTGATTTACAGGAAGAAATGTGTATGGAGCAGCCACCTGGATTTGCTGCTCAAGGGGAATATGGGAAAATCTGCAAGTTGAAGAAAGCAATCTATGGACTAAAACAATCTCACGCATGGTTTGATAAATTTAGTGATGCAGTGGTTTCATATGGGTTCCCCAAAATCCATGCTGATCATTCCGTTTTTATAAGAAAATAATCCTCTGGAAATATTGTGTTGATCGTATATGTAGATGACAATTATTTTTGGCAGTGATTTGAGTGGAATAGAAGTGAAGAAATATTTAAAGCAACATTTTCAGACCAAGGAATTGGAACAACTGGGATATTTTCTTGGGATAGAGTTGGCTAGAAGTCGAAGTGGTATCACAACGGAAGTATGTGATTGATTTGTTAACAGAGACTGGGTTGTTACGAGCCAAATCAGCTGTTGCTCCTATGGATTCCAATGTGAAACTAGATATGGATTCCAGTGTTAATTTTTAAGATCCTAGAAGATATCGATGTTTGTTGGGAAAACTGATTTATCAAACTGTAACTAGACCTGATATTGCTTTTGTAGTAGGAGTGGTAAGTCAGTTTATGCAAACACCCAAGCAAATTCATTGGGAAGCTGTATGTAGGATCTTACGATATCTTAAGCGGTCTCCTAGAAAAGGTTTTATTTATCATCCACATGGTAATCTTGATATTGTGGGATACTCGGACATTGATTGGGCAGGATCAGCAACTGATCGACATTCTACAACAGGTATTGTACACTGTTGTTGAACTCTTACGATTCGATTGGACCCTAAATCGATTCAAATCAGTGAATAAATCGGTTTATGTTTGAATCTTACGATCTATACATTGAATCTTATGATTTACGATTTAATCTTACGATTCATACTGTTCAACTTTGCAACAGCAAAGAAAAATGACCTCTTCTTTTTTTATTGAATGTTTTCCCTTTTTCTTGTTTGATCCTTGTTTATATAGAATATAGTAGTCTAAAACAATTAAATATACATAAAGAAATATTGTTTACGTATTTGAAACAATAAAAAGCTCTTTTACCTAAGAGATATCCCAAAAACTAAACCCCAAACCCTACTTCTAATAAAATTACTATGAATCTTACGATTCGATTCTAAATGGCGCCTGACGATTTTTGATTCACGATTTGACAACCTTGATTGTACATTTGTTGGAGGTAACTTTTTTTTTTGTTGGAGTGTTGGAGGGAACTTGGTAACTTGGAGAAGCAAAAACAGAATGCCGTTGCCAATCTAGTACTGACGCTGAATATAGAGCCGTGGCTCACAATGCATGTGAGTTGTTATGGGTGAAGACACTTTTGTAGAAGTTTGGGTTGGCTGATGATAAACGTATGAAATGTTTTGTGAAAATCAAGTAGCCATATATATTACCAGTAATCCAGTCTTTCATGAGAGAACCAAACACATAGAGGTTGATTATCACTTCATTAGAGATGCAGTTATGGCTAAGAAGATAGTAACTCCATTTGTTAACCCGGAAGATCAACTAAGTGATACCTTTACTAAAGCCATTGGGAGAAATCAGTTGGGGATGATTTGTTCCAAGCTGGGCATGGGTGATAAATGTGCTTCAACTTGAGGGAGTGTTGAAATAATTGTAATAAGTTAAGGGTAAATCAGTCTTTTCATAATATATATAAAAGGAGGGGGGGACGACTGCTGTACTTGTAGCCTTATTCTTCTCTTTTCTCCTCTCTCTTTTCTTTTTCTTCTACCATTTTCTCAGATCTTCAGGTGCCGTTTCTGTATTCTGTTACACTTATTTTTAGGGGTTTTCCCCCTTCTATATAGACATTTTTAGAAAGAAATATATTTCAATATGTATACCAATTTGCAATGAAAATGGATTCATTGGAAATTATCAGTGAGTGCTTTTTGCTGATATCCACTTTCATATATTGTTATTTTACATGTCTTGTTGTTTTTAGTTTTACTATAGTTATATATACTATTACTGTTACTACTGTTATCTTTATTTTTCATATTGTTTAGATTTTTTTTTTTAGCAACCCTAATAAGGTCATAGTGTAAAGGATTGGGGATTGTCCTGGTCCGAAACCGATTTGAATCATCAATCCAACTTTGGATCGGACAATCTGGAAAAAAAAAAAGCAATTTAAAAAATTAGAAATGCCGATTTATTCTGGTCAGGCATGTTAATTTCTTGTGGTAAACCAGAGAAATCAGCTTCGTGCCCTGATCTCTGAAGTTCGAGAGCTCAGGGTAAGCTTCTCTCTCTCTCTCTCTCTGGCTTACAATTTCTTTATTTCTGCATGATTGTACTGAGGTAACAGAAAGTTTTCTTGAGTTTTTTTTTTTGGATTAAACGTAGGAGATGGCTCCCAAATACCACTACTGCCGTCTGTATACGTGTTTGGAGGCGTGGTGGCTCTCTCTCTCTCTCTCTCTTTTGAAGACGTGGTCCGGACAAGCCAGTTTGGATCGTCTGGTCCGACTCGCCGATTCCGTGACGGATCGGCCGATCGGTCACGGACTCGGTCCGAGTCATTATTTTCTCAAATTTTTTTGGGATCAGTCAGGAATCACGGCTCGTCCTTGGCCGATTCCAAGTTAGGCCTGCCGATCCAGATCGCGGTCGTCCGAGCCTTTACACTATGAAGAAGATACATCCATTGTGAAATAAAAGAAACCAGATTAAGTGAATTTATCCTTCAACCATATAGATCACAGTGTTCACACTTATAAAGAAAAACTCTGCTAAAATGACACGATTGCCCCTAAATAGTCATATTTTTCTTCTATTTCTATAGAATAGTATAAGGTTGTTTTTGGGAGGAAAACATTCTTTCTAGGAACACTTTGCAGGGGGGCCCTTTTCAATTGAAATTTATATATGGTATCTATTATAGTTGTTGTTTACGAATATCTTGTATTATATTTTTCTTAATATGGGTTTCCTTTTTCTCCCTTGGTAGTTTTCCAGTTTTGAGATATGTTATATGGACTCGTGTGGATTCGTATCTAGGTGTTAGACTCGTCTATACAAAATATCATTTTTAACACATAAAACTTGATAATTAAGTATATAGTTGTAGTGGGTGATTTTGTGAATTGCCACCAAGAGTAATATTACTGATCGATGGGAACCTAAATCGATGAGTGACCGTATCCCGTCTCTAGAAGAACTAAAGAGTAAAACTGAGTGATCGTCTCGCACGGGGCAAACCAAGCTAAGGAAGATAGTGGGTTAAGGTGTTAGAGATTCTCCAAGCCCTAGGACTCTAATTGGGATTATGACTGAACCTTTTGCAGGCTACCTACGTATCCAAACAGGGATCAAATCAGACGTAGTTCAAGATCTGAGAATTTTGTCAAAGGTCTCCCCCTTCTATCATTTCTCATCATCCTTGAATGAGGGAAGTGAGATAGTATTTATAGCTTTTGGAAGGGAATTAACTGCAGTTAGAATTCCCAACCACCGTTTCTGACAGTGGTTAAAACGTTCGTCTAGGGTAGTATGCATTATGTACCCCAGTCCCTTAGGTGGACCAATCACAAGTCGTTTGGATAATTACAGGTCTGCCACTGAGAAACCGTGACACGGCCTATAACCCCAATACAACCAAGTGTTGGTGAGCCTCACGACCTTTTGATATGGGCATTGGCGATCGGTAAATATAGGTGGTAATGAAAGCTATTTAGCCTTAGCATTGTTGAGACTGTCTAGTCTTGACGCCATCGAGGCTATTAGTCTTAGTACTTTCGAAGTTCTTGAATCTTAGTACTTTCGAGACTATGTGACCTTCTACGTCGTCGAGATTTCCTCTAGACAGAGGTAGTATTCCTTCTACGTCTTAGAGCATCACTCTAGACAGAGGTAGTATCACCTTCTACGTCTTAGAGCATCGCTCTAGACGGAGGTAGTATCACCTTCTATGTCTTAGAGCTTCGCTCTAGACGGAGGTAGTATCACCTTCTACGTCGTAGAACATTGCTCTAGACGGAGGTAGTATCACCTTCTACATCTTAGAGTTTGGGTCTAGATGAATGTAGTATTGCCTATTATGTCAATGAGACTCTCTCTAGACGGAGGTAGTATCATCATGCTGCAATGTATGTGTCACCTTCTACGTCGTCGAGCGTCTCTCTAGACGAAAGTAGTATTGCCTACGACGTCATTAAGACTCTCTAGACGGAGGTAGTATTGCCTACGACGTCATTGAGATTCTCTAGACGGAGGTAGTATTGCCTACGACGTCATTAAGCATCGCTCTAAACGGAGGAAGTATCGCCTACGACGTCATTAAGCATCGCTCTAAATGGATGTAGTATTGCTTATGACGTCATCGAGCATCGCTCTGGACGGAGGTAGTATCGCCTACGACGTCATCGAGCATCGCTCTAGACGGAGGAAGTATCGACATCTTACATCTTCTAAGGCTCTCTCCCTTTAGGTGTAAATTCATATCGATGTGTCGACGTCTTACATCATATAGGGCTCTCTTTCTATAGGTGTAAATTCATATCGACGTGTCGACGTCTTACATCGTTCAAGGCTGTCTCTCCCTTTAGGTGTAAATTCATATCGACGTGTTCACCGAGACGCATCTCTTTGGTAAACGTGAGGCGCACCTCTAAAGCTTTCAACGACCCGAGGGGTTGTCCATCGCAGGTAGGCGCCCTCAAGTATGACTTGAGAGTTATTTCTGTATCTGTATCCTGCTATAAAGGAGTCTGGCATCCCGCTGTAGAGTAACTGTTGATATTAGCTTCATTGCATATTCATTGTAGTGTTGATCATCCTGTGATTTATGTAATAAAGGGTCATCACGGTAGCGCATTACCTTCTCCCTGTATTTTATGTCTTGGTCGTATATTCCTTGAACCAGTTCCTCGAACCGATCGGGGTTCTTCCTTAGGTAGTTCCCGAGGGTTATACACATGGGTATCATTAGGGATCTTGCTACGTGTCGGTCATAGTCCGGACACGTGGCGGTCTGTTATTGGGCTATCTGTCCATACTATTTTTCGTATCTACATTTCAGTCCCCATGACCATAACGATTATCTTCAAGATATTGGCATGGTCATGGTATAGTTTGACTAACATTGTCACAGCACGCCGATCACTGCCCTTGAGCATTGGCTTGGCATTGAGAGACATCTCTTAGTCGGCATCCCGCCGTGGAGTATTGGCATCCCACCATGTAGTATAGAGACGCATCTCTAATTTAGCATCCTGCCATGGAGTATAGAGACGCATCTCTAAGTCGACATCCTGCCGTGGAGTATTGGCATCTCGCCATGTAGTATAGAGACGCATCTCTTATTTGGCATCCCGGCGTGGTGTATTGGCATTTTGCCTTGGAATATAGAGACACATGTCTAAGTCGGCATCTCGCCATGGTGTATTGGCATCCCGCCTTGGAGTATAGAGACGGATCTCTAAGTCGGCATCCCGCCGTGGAGTATTGGCATCTCACCATGTAGTATAGAGACGCATCTCTTAGTTGGCATTCCAGCGTGGTGTATTAGCATCCTGCCATGAAGTATAAAGACGCATCTCTAGGTCAGCATCTCGTCGTGGAGTAATGGCATCTTGCCATGAAGTATAGAGACGCATCTCTAAGTCGGCATCCCATCGTGGAGTATTGGTATCCTGCCATAGAGTATAGAGACGCATCTCTTAGTCGGCATCCTGCCGTGGGATATTGGCATCCTGCCATAGAGTATAGAGACGCATCTTTTAGTCGGCATCCCGTCGTGCGATATTGGCATCCCACCATGGAGCATTAGCATCCTACCATGAAATATAGAGACGCATCTCTAAGTCGGCATGCCGCCGTGGAGTATTGGCATCTCGTCATGTAGTATAGTGATGCATCTCTAGTCGGCATCTCGTCGTGGAGTACTGGCATCCCGCCATGGAGTATAGAGACGCATCTCTAAGTTGGTATCTCTCCATGTAGTATAGAGACGCATCTCTTAGTCGACATCCCGGCGTGGTGTATTGGCATCTTGCCATGAAGTATAGAGACGTTTCTCTAAGTCGGCATCCCGCCGTAGAGTACTAGCATCCCGCCATGAAGTATAGAGACGCATCTCTAAGTTGGCATCCCATTGTGGAGTATTGGCATCCCGCCATGGAGAATAGAGACGCATCTTTTAGTCGGCATCCCACCGTGGGATATCGGCATCTCGCTATGAAGTATAGAGACGCATCTCTTAGTCGGCATCCCGCCATAGAGCATTGGCATCCTGCCATGAAGTATAAAGACGCATCTCTAAATCGGCATCCCGCCGTGGAGTATAGAGACGCATCTCTTAGTCAGCATCCCGTCGTGGGATATTGGCATTCCGCCATGAAGTATAGAGACACTTCTCTTAGTTGGCATCCCGCCATGGAGCATTGGCATTCTGCCATGAAGTATAGAGACACATCTCTAAGTCGGCATCTCGCCGTGGAGTATTGGCATCCCACCGTGGAGTACTGGTATCTTGCCATTGAGTATAGGCATGGTCATGTTGTAATATGATGGTCATAATCGGCGTACATTGTTTGCTGCCAAGGTCAATCCCCTAGTACTGTGATTTGTTTTTGACCTTCCACTTTTTGTTTATGGGCTTTGGTACATATACTAGTCCCCGCGGGACTTGGTAATATTAAATCATAATAGTAGTGTTTGGTACCACCTCATCCACAGGATGGGGGCTGCCTTTGATGCCTCCTTTTCTCTCAGGGTTTGGTGCGAGTACGATCAGTTTGACAGGATTGGTACGGTAGTATCAGTACAACAAAATTGATACTAGTTATTAATAAATAAATAATCTATTTTCCTAGCGCCACCTCACCCGCAGGCAGGGGCTGCCTTTACTACTATTAGTTTGACAGGGCTGATACGGTAGTATCAGTTTGACAGGGTTGATACATTAGTATTAGTACAACAAGACTGATACTAATTATTAATAAATAAATAATTTATTTTCCTGGCGCCACCGCACCCGCAGGCAGGTGCTGCCTTTACTACTATTAGTTTGACAGGACTGATACAGTAGTATCAGTTTGATAGGATTGATACATTAGTATCAGTACAACAGGACTGATACTAATTATTAATAAATAAATAATTTATTTTCCTGGCGCCACCTCACCCGCGGGCAGGGGCTGCCTTTAGTACTTTTAGTTTGACAGGATTGATATGGTAGTATCAGTTTGATAGGACTGATATCAGTAGCATCAGCTTAATAGGACTAATACCAGTAGTATCAGCTTGATAGGACTGATACAAGTACTATCAGCTTGATAGGACTGATACCAATAGTATCAGTTTGATAGGATTGATAATAATTTTTTTTTCAATAAATAAATAATAATAATTTATTATCCTGGCACCACCTCACCCACAGGCGGGATTGCCTTTGACATCCCCTATTTCTGGGGTCTAGCGCCAGTAGTATCAATCCCACAGGATTGATAATAATTGTCCAAGTCAATTATAATAATAATTTGTTTTCTTGGCACCACCTCACCCGCAGGCGGGGGCTACCTTTAACGCCCCCTGCTCCTGGGGTCTGGCACCAGTACTATCAATCCCCATGGGACTTGATAAAATTATTCAAATAAATAAATAATTTACCTAGTGCCACCTCATCCGCTTGGAATCAGCTTCCGGCGTCGGTACCAATCCTCATAGGATTTGGATCTTGTTGTTTGGGGTGTCAATATTTTGCGAGTCAATACTCCGCGCGTTAATGCTCCGTGTGTCAGTACTCTGCGCATTAATGCTCCGCACGTCGAAGTACCGTGCGTCAAAGCCTTTCTTACAAAGCCAAGCTGACGTCATAAGGCTTTGACGTCAAAGCAAGCCTTATGACATCACCAATTTCGTAGATAAGCGATTGCAATATATTTAATGACGTGCTTTGGGCAACTGGATGGCCTCAACCCATCCAAATGACACATAAACATTGTTAAAACCTGAATTTTTTGAAAGCCTAAATCAAATCAGTTGCATGAATCAAACCATGAAATCAGGCAAGGTAGAATGAAAAACCAATACGTAGCATGTTCTTGATCAAAACAGATTGATGATTGAAATAAGATAATTTAAAGATGGAGCAGCACTTTGATGTGTCTCAATATCTACAAAAAATTATAACGACCTTAGGCCAATTGGTTGTTTTGGCATGATCATTCATTAATGGGGACTTTCTTCTCTTCTCTGTTTCTATTTATGCTAGTTGAATTGCTTGAACAAGTTTATGGCAATCCAAAATTAGTGGCATATGGCTTATCTTGTTCTCCGTATGGATTTAACCCAACTGTTCAAAGCAAGCCTTATGATGTCAGAGGAAGGCTTTGGCGTCAAAGAGCTTTGACGTCAAAGGAAGTCTTATGAAGTCTAGGAGCTTTGACATCAAAGGAGGCTTTGGCATTGAAGAGCTTTGACGTCAAAGCAAGCCTTTGACGTCAAAGCTTTCCAAATTGATTTTTTTTTTGGCTACCTTAGGCATGCGCCTTTGCTTTTCTGCAATAGGCGTACGCCTATACCGTGACGTCATGAGTTTTTTTTTGTATTTTTACACCTTAGGCGTGTGCACCTTTGCTTTTCTGCCATAGGCGTATGCCTATATCATGATGTCATGCTGATGTCATGATTTTTTATATTTTTTGCAACCTTTGGCCTACACCTATACCGTGACGTCATGCTAACGTCATGAGTTTTTTTTTTTTAAATGATTGACACCACCGCTTCCGGGGTCTGGCGTCAGTACCAGTCCCGCAGGACTGGTAAAAAAGATAAATGTTCCTTTTTTTTTTGCATGTGGGCATCATTGTCCAATCATCCTTGGGACGAATCATTCTCGGGATCGATCATCCTTGGGATCAATTCTCCTCTGGACCGATCCTCCTCGGGACCAATCATCCTCGAAACCGATCTTCCTCGGGACCGGTCATCCTCGGGACTTTGCTAAAATCATCAACAGCTAGTCCTTCTCGGGACTTTGCTAAAATCAATAATAGCTAGTCAATAGCTAGTCCTCCTCGGGACTTTGCTGCAATCATCAATAGCTAGTCCTCCTCTGGACCTTGCTGCAATCATCAATAGTTAATCCTTGAGACCTTGTATGGGCACATACTTTCCTTATTTTTGCACTGTTTTGATCAATTCCATAATCTGCTTGGTCTTTCTCTCATAGGTGCAGCTCATAGGTCATGCTGGCTTTTCCTCTAAGCACAATCAGTCCCACAGGCATCAATGTCCTCTTACTCTTGGTGTTGGGGACGTTACTCCTGATACTCTCTTTGCAAGGAAGGAGACTCTTATTGCTTCCCCGGTACCTTCGAGGAAGAGATCGTTCAAACGACAAAGGAGCAGGAATAGTCCTCGCGCTCCCTTAGTGTCGACTCCTCCTAGACAGGTGAGAGTACTTGATCCAATCATGGATGTACCCTCGGGATTTTTGATCCTTGTGAGGATGGTGTTCCTGCTGTTGATGCCTCTAGTGAGAGTGGTCATTCTCATGATTCTATTGATGATGGACTCTTGGATCCAGAAAGTGTGGGTGCTTCTGCTGATCCAATCCTTCCTCGTATTGAAGCGGACACTCGCTTCATGTTTGTAAGGAAGATCTACTCCCCCTCTGGTTACGGGCTCTACTCTTCGAAGGATCATTGATTCCTATGGCGATCCTACTACTGAGATATCTTTTTCTAGTCCTCGCCTTCGAGCCTTCTTCTACTCAGCTATATGTTTGATGGTTGGATGTCTTTAGGAGACACAACTCTCTACTCTTACTGTGGAGGATCGCCATGATGTGCGGAAGGAACTAGAGGATCCCTTAGCAGCCGGGATGAAGCTAGATTGATTGATAGCACACTTAGGCGTCATATAGAAAGCTTTGGAGCACCTCACATGCTACCGAAAGTTGAAGGTTTCCTTTACCAATCGTAAAGACTTGGAATCCTTATTTGATCACCCTTCCCTTACTCTCGATCTCTTGCGAGTAGTGTCGGTTCTCGTTGCTCATGGCCTATAGCGCATGGATGAGACTTAGGCAATATGCCTGGAGTATTTTCCAGCTCATGTAAACCGTTTGGTAAATCCTCTTCACTTTTCTCTTCAACGGAGTGAAGAGACGATACTCCATCTTGCTCTACAGCCTTCATCTTGCGCTTCGATATTGACGTTCGTCTAATGGTGATCAGTATGTAGGAGACTTATTCCCCAGCGGAGTCGCCAAAATGTAGTGGGTGATTTTGTGAATAGTCACCAAGAGTAATATTACTGATCAACGGGAATCTAAAGCAATGAGTGACCGTATCCCGTCTCTAGAAGAACTAAAGAGTGAGACTGAGTGACCGTCTTGCACGGGTCAAACCAGGCAAAGGAAAATAGTGGGTCAAGGTGTTAGAGATTTTCCAAGCCCTAGGACTCTAATTGAGATTATGACTGAACCTTTTGCAGGCTGCCTACGTACCCAAACAGGGATCAAGTCAGATGTAGTTCAAGATCTGGGAATTTCGTCAAAGGTCTCCCCCTTCGGTCATTTCTCATCATCCTTGAATGAGGAAAATGAGCTAGTATTTATAGCTTTTGGAAGGGAATTAACTACAGTTAGAATTCCCAACCATCATTTCTGACAGTGGTTAAAACGTTTGCCTGGGGTAGTACGCATGTATGTGTCACCTTCTACGTCGTCAAGCGTCACTCTAGACGGAGGTAGTATTGCCTACGACGTCATTCAGACTCTCTCTAGATGGAGGTAGTATTGCCTACGACGTCATTGAGCATCGCTCTAGACAGAGGAAGTATCGCCTACGACGTCATTGAGCATCGCTCTAGACGGACATAGTATCGCCTACGACATCATCGAGCATCGCTCTAGACTGAGAAAGTATTGTCTACGACGTCATTGAGCATCGCTCTAGACGGAGGAAGTATCGACTTCTTACATCTTCTAGGGTGGTCTCTCCATTTAGGTGTAAATTCATATCTATGTGTTGACATCTTACATCGTCCAAGGATGTCTCTCCCCTTAGGTGTAAATTCATATCGACGTATCAACGTCTTATATCGTCCAAGGCTATCTCTCCATTTAGGTATAAATTCATATCGACGTGTTCACCGAACGCATCTCTTTGGTGAACGTGAGGCGCACTTTTAAAGCTCTCAAGAACCCAAGGGTTGTCCCATCGCATGTAAGCGCCCTCGAGTATGACTTGAGAGGATGTCCCATCTCAAGTGGGACTCTCAAGAACCCGAGGGTTGTCCCATCGCAAGTGGGCGCCCTCGAGTATGACTTGAGAGGTATTTTTGTATTGTTATCCTGCTGTAAAGGTATCTGGCATCCCATTGTGGAGTCCCTGTTGATATTAGCTTCATTGCATATTCATTATAGTATTGATCATCCTGTGATTCCTGTAATAAAGGGTCATCACGGTAGCTCCTACCTTCTCCCTATATCTATGTCTTGGTCATATATTCCTTGAACCCGTTCCTCAAACCGACCGCGGTTCTTCCTTAGAAAGTTCCCGAGAATTATACCCATGGGTATCAGTGGGGATCTTGCTACGTGTCGGTCATAGTCCGGACACGTGGCGGTCTGTTATTGGGCTATCTGTCCTTACCATTTTTCATATCTACAATAGTAAAGATATAGGAGACATCTGTTTAGGGTAGAGGAAATAGCTGTTTAAAGAAATTGGATACGGCTATGAGGGATCTGACATGGTTTCCATACCCATTTCATGTCATGTCGTGTCGACATGTGTACTTTGGAGTGAGTAGAGGAGTCTATGTAACATAGGTTTTGAGGAAGCATGCTAGTTTTTGTCTCAGAATGAATTTTACCTGCTGACCTGATTATCTCCATAACTAATCCTTAGTTATAATTCTAAGAGGTAACTTCTACTAATTGGGAATGAAACAAACAGTATTCTATATATGACGCTTATGTCCTGACACCTGGAGTCACTAAGTTAATTAAGTGGTCAAATTTTGTATTTTAACGCTGCAGTTAACTGTAGGAGAAACTAATACAGATATGTATATATCGATTGCCAGACCAGAGAATACTTGTATGAACAGATAATCTTATTTGTTTTTGTAGCACTGCAGTAAAACCTGACACCTGGAGTCATTGAGTTAATTAAATGGTTAAATTTTGTATTGTAACACTGCAGGAGAAAGTAGAACCAAAAATAGCTATTGATGGCCAGACGAGAATATTTTTATGAACGAATAATCTTCTTTATTTCTGTACTGGATGAGTTTGAATGCAGGTGTTTGGTCTCTTCGTGTACTGTAGCCTCAGAAGTTCTACATTTGGTTCAACTCCTTCACTTGTTCTAATGGTGAAAGAGATGGTGGAAGTACATCAACTAAAAATTATTGTTTTTGAGTCATGTTATTTTTATACTCTCTTCCAGTAATCGTTTAATTTTTCTCTGAAATATATAAGAGTTCATGTTCCTTGTCATGTTTGGTTTCTATATTATCATTTTCTCCCTTTTCTATTCTATTTGGAAATTTTGGCAATTTGGTCATCCTTTTTCCGTTTGACAATAACAAAATTATTAATTGTTTGCTGTAGAAGTTTACACCCAAGTTTTCTGCAAAGAATTTTTTAACATGCCCATAATAACAGTATGGTTATTTTAAGGGGGTCAAGTTCCTCTGTTGTTTGTTTGGATGTTAAAGATGCTTAAAAGATACCAAGATTGAAGTACACATGTATAAGAGATGACACTGTTCAATTGATATGGGAAGGAAAAAAGGTTGCTTCTAAATTAATGAATTGATTACCAGCAGAAATTAACAGTTCTTTCTTTTTATATACTCTTTTAGGGCTATAATATAGGTTATATGATCTGGGTTCCTAAATCTTTGCTTGAACTTATTTTCAGGTCAGACTACTCGTTGGTGTGTTAAAATCGGTTGGCATTGGTGATCTCACAGTTTCTGATGGTATGTCTTCCTCTCAACGTTGGTCCATTATTTCATTTTTACATGTGAACCTCTCTCTCCCTCCCTCCCTCCCACTTTGATCAAATATATAATTCAAATTTCGTGAGCCATTTTCAGTTCAACGAATCCTGGATGCGAGGACAGTGACTGCAGCAAGTCCCATGGCCCCTGCTTGTGGCCTCTACCTTGGAAATGTCAAATATGATCTCCCTTGAGACATGGAATTAAAATTACTATTTATTTAGAAGCACAAAAAATTAGTATAATAGAACTCTAAATTTCTTATATTCTTACCATGCCATTGTTTTTTCAGTCTAATAACCTAGAAATGAACATCCAAAGTTTGTCGAGTATAGGTTGAGCGAGTATTAACAATGCCATTAACATTATTCATGGAAGGGTCGCAAATGTTTTTGATCTTTTACATGATCCGCAAGGGGAAGAGATCGGCTCCAATTCTCGAAAAACTGTAAGGGTGTGTTTGATTGGTCAGAAAGTAGCGTGGGAAAGGAATTCATTGGAAAGTAAAGTTACTTTTTTTGGTGGTGTTTAGTTGTTTGGAAAAGAAAGCAAGAATTTGACTGAAAATATAGATTATAGTGTTTGGATGATAGGAAAATTGTATAGGAAAAGAAAGTTATCAAACTTTAAAAACTCTATCCTGTTTATATGTTGTGGTGGGCGGTTTTGTGAATAGTCACCAAGATTAATAGTATTGATCAATGGGAACCTAAATCAACGAATGGCCGTACTCTGTTTATAGAAGAATTAAAGAGGTAAGACCAAGTGATCGTTAGCACGGGTCGAGTAAGACTAAAGGACATAATGGGTTAATGTGTTAGAGATTGTCCAAGTCCTAGGGTTCTAACTGAGGTTATGATTGAGCCTTTTGCAAGTTGCCTACGTACTCAAACTCAAGTTAAGCGTAGTTCAAGGTATAGTAGATTGTCTAACAACAGTCAAACCAGGTTAAGGAAAATAGTGAGCCAAGTCTAAGATTTATGCGAGCACACTTCAGGGTTTTGTTCTTAGGAGTCTAATCCATTTTTCTCCATCCTTTCTCTAACTTTTCGAATGTGGGAAGTGAGCCGGTATTTATAGTAAGAGAGTTAATTGCAGTTAGAATTTTCAAACATCGATTTTGACGGTGGTTAAAATGTTCCCTTGGAGTAGTGCGCATTATGTATCTGACCCTCTCTTAGGTTGACCAATAATAAGTCGTTTTGATGAATTATAGGTTTGTCACTGAGAAATCGTGACACGGCCTGTAACCCAAATACGGCCAAGTTTTGGCGAGCCTCACGACCTTCTATATGGGTGTTGGCGATCAATATGAATAAGTGACAATGAAAGCTGTTTAGCCTTGATGTTGTCGAAACTGTTCAGTCTTGACGCCATCGAGGCTACTACTCTTAGTACTTTCGAGGTTCTCGAATCTTAGTACTTTCGAGACTATTTGACCTTTTACGTCATCGAGACTCCCTCTAGACAGAGGTAGTATTATCACCTTCTACGTTGTCGAGCGTCGCTATAAACGGAGGCAGTACATCTTTTACGTTGTTGAGCGTCGCTTTAGACAGAGGTAGTATCACTTGCTACGTCGTCGAGCGTCGTTTTAGACGGAGGTAGTATCACTTGCTAAGTCATCGAGCGTCGCTCTAGACAGAGGTATGTATCACCTTTTACATTGTCGAGCGTCGCTCTAGACAGAGGTAGTATAGCCTACGACGGCGACGAGTTTCGTTCTAGACGAAGGTAGTATTGTCTACGACGTCATTGAGCGTCGCTTTAGATGTAGGTAGTATTGCCTACGACGTCGTTGAGCTTCGCTCTAGACAGAGGTAGTATTGCGTACGACGTTGGCGAGCTTTGCTTTAGACGGAGGTAATATCGTCTACGACGTTGTCGAGCTTCGCTCTAGACGAAGGTAGTATCACCGATAATGTCGTCGAGCTTCACTCTAGACGAAGGAAGTATCACCTATGGCATCATCGAGCATTGCTCTAAACGGAGGTAGTATAGCCTACGAAGTCGTTGAGCTTTGATCTAGATGGAAGTAGTATCACCTATGACGTCATTGAGCATTGCTCTAGACGGAGGTAGTAAACGCCTACGAGTCGTCGAGCTTCGCTTTAGACAGAGGTAGTATCACCTACGACGTCGTCGAGCTTTGCTCTTAAACAAAGGTAGCAACGCTTACGACGTAATCGAGCATCGCTCTTGACAGAGGTAGTATCACCTACGACATCGTCGAGCTTTGCTCTTAGACGGGGATAGTATCGTCTACGAACTCATCAAGCATCGCTCTGAATGGAGGTAGTATCACCTACGACGTCGTCGAGCATCGCTCTAGACAGAGGTAGCATCGACGTCTTACAACTTCCAGGGAGATCTCTTCCCTTGGGTGTAAATCCATATCGATAGTGTTCACCGAGACGCATCTCTTTGGTAAACGTGAGACGCACCTCTAGGGCTCTCAAGAACCCGAAGGGTTGTCCCATCGCAGGTGGGTGCCCTTGAATATGACTGTAGAGGATGTCCCAGCATAAGTGACTCAAGAACCCGAAGGGTTGTCCCATCGCAAGTGGACGCCCTCGAGTATGGCTTGAGATGTACTTTTGTATCGACATTCTACTGTAGAGGGGTCTGGTATCTCATTGTGGAGTACCTATTGATATTAGCTTCATTGTATGTTCATTGTATAGTGCTGATCATTCTGGGATTTATGTAATAAAGAGTTATCATGGTAACGCACTACGTTCTCCTTATATCTATTTCTCAGCTGTACATTCCTTGAACCGGTTCCTCGAAGACTAGGGTTCTTCCTTAGGAAGTTCTCGAGGGTTATATCCATGGGTATCAATGAGGACCTTGCTATGTGTCGGTCGTAGTCTGACACGTGACGGTCTATTGTTGGGCTATTTGCCCATACCATATA
>JAUPMG010309003.1:0-28127 GCA_031762675.1 Pachysandra terminalis
ATAACTTAGTATTTGTTTTTGATTAATTTCAGTAAAGTGAATTCCTTTAAAGTTTCATTGATTCATATGGTTTGGCTACATATTAGTTACCACTCCCGATCTCGGTTAGGGTGAGAGTTACGGTTCGAACCTAAGGGGTTCCTTGTGAATTACCTTAAGTTTGGGTCGTGACAATATATGTATCACATCATCATAGAAGCATGCTTTCATGATTAGGTCATGATATAAACATAAAATCACATCATTCACAACAAATCATACCATAAACACCCTAATAATAGGCCATACCACAGATCTGCAAATACTCACCAAGGATCCACATATAATTACAATACATAAACACGGATACATGCTCACTCTCCCATAGATAAATCAAACATCACACAAGCATGCGTGAGTAGATTTTGTATGGAATAGAAACAAGGAAAGTGTACTTACCTCTAGGATTTTTGAGTTTCTAGCACTTGATCCTAGCTTTTTCTTTTCTTCTTCATCTTCCTAGGGTTTCTGGAGTACCACAACTTTTCTCCCTATGATCTCCAAGAATTTTAGTGTATTATGATGCTCAGAAAACCTACTTATCCTCATATATTAATATCTTAAGCTTTTAGGTCTAATTAGGGTTCCTTAGTTGACTAGGACTAAGTTATAATTTTAGCCCTATTATTCCATACGAATTTCACTTTAATTAAACGTCTATTAATTATTACTTAAATCTCTATTAAACTCCTTAATATTATTTATTAATGCCTTGGAACTTAAGATACCACACAAAAGCTCAATAATAGCCCAGTTACACTTTTAGCCTACTTAGGCCCTTTAAACCAAATCCATTAAGACTTAGTGATCCTATGAGATGCCTAGGTAGACTCTCCAAGTGAATTATCCAATAAAAATTTAGTTAGCCTCTAAATTTAATATTTCTTACGAAAAAATTGTGTTCAGCGTGCTACATTGATACCCCACCTTCAAATAAAAAAGATGGATCCCATACCACATTCAGGATGTCTCCCCCATATGGAGTAATCATCAACCCTTGACCTTCAACGATTGTCGCCGAAATCATCAATGCTTCCCCACATATTCACCATTTTTATGTACCTTGCTATGACATCTTCGCCTTCATTTCTCTTCCTCAAAAAAACCCCACCTTCGTTATTTTATCTTAGAGCTTTCTCCACCTCGCTGATCACTATTTCTTCTAACGTCTCCTTCTTCCTGCCTCTACCACAACTCTGGTAACTCACCTTGCTACACCAGATAGACTTCTGCTTTTCCCTAGCTGCGGATCTGAATTTTGCTCTCCCACTATTTCTACTAGGTCCTCGGCCGTGATTACTCCTTGATCTGGCCCAACACCCACCCGCGAGCAAGGCATGTGGTCTACACTAAATGCTCGATTGATGTCATGGACTAGGCCATGATATCCAACACCCTAGTCTACAAATATAATGTCGATTGATGTCGTGGACTAGGCCATTATATCCAACACCCTAGTCTACAAATATAACGTCGTGACCTTGGTCCACCAACCCTTGGACCGCTAATACCTCATGACCCGTCTCCAAGCTTGGTGGGATATTTAAATTTGTTTGCACTTGCGACTGGATGTGGGGCCCATTGCATATCCCTTTCTCACCTACCCCTGCCACTTGTCCTCCCCTACAACGATACATGCCAAGCTCCTTTTTCGTACGTCTTCTTCCCCAGCTTACACAGAAGACTTCACCATGCCTGAAGCTACAAGTTACTAGCTGGCACTAATACAAATGTTTCGTAGCTATTCAAGCAATCCCAAAGAACTACTAATCTCGAGATTTTTCTGATGAGTACCTCCATAACCCATAGCACTGCTCTCCCAAGCCCATTCTCCATTAATGATATTTTTCCAACGTCTTTCAGTACCCCTAGCATATCGCCTATTAAATTGATTACTTCATTCCCTCCAATGCTAGCAAATGTGCTGGGATACCTTCTATTGAGACCCAAATGCCATCTTTCTCCATAGGACCTACCAAATTTCCATCCCAAAATGGCCATCTGTACAAAAACACCTCTTTTTCTTCGCAACCATCTTGCCTCTTATTCTGAGCGTGCAAAGAACAACGCTTTAGCCGGGCTAATAACGCTCACCTTCCCGATTCCAATCCCTGAGCATTTCTCCGTAATTTTACTCTACAATTTTCCAATCGCAATGAGAAAACGATGCATGGAAACATATCGCCAAAGTCCATTTCGTACGCTTGGGCATACTTCCACCACCAGAGCCCAACCATAATTGGATATGTTACTTGACACCCTATTTGTTTCCCATAATTCTCTTATTCCTACCAGCACTCCTTCGAAAACATGTTTGTCTCTAAACCATCCCCTCAGTCGTGTATTCCCGGTCATACTAAGTTACTGACTAGAGCAGATTTTTTAAATATAACCATCCATTCTTCTGGTTTCCTTTGGGGAGAAATAGTATACTTTGCCGTGCATCCTTGACGACATATTTCTGAAGGACTCCTTCGAAAACATGTTTGTCTCTAAACCCTCCCCCAGGTCATCTATTCCCGGTAAATATTGAGATACTGACTAGAGCAGATTTTTTCAATATAACCATCCATTCTTCTGGTTTCGTTTGGGGAGAATCAGTATACTTTGTCGTGCATCCTTGACAAAATACATTATTTTAATCAAACCACCTCTCTCATTCCTTCAACGTTCCATCATCAGGACTCTCCCAGGGACTCGAGATGAGCCTATCACTTCTACTACATCTTCCCTTTCACGCATTGTTTTCAGCTACTAGTAAATCCACTCCATTTCCTCACATTGAAATATTATCCAACTAGACAAAGCTCCACTTCATTCTATAGTCCTCATCCATTTATTTCGGTTGCCTGTAAATCCTTCAAAACACAGCTCCTTCCGTTCGATTCACACGGTCTGGCCAACTGCTTCGTTCACCATTTTAGTTGGTTGATAATTGCTTATATCTCTAGTGCATGTGAGACCAACATCTCTGGCCGATGCTCAATAAGGTTTAAAAATTAGAAATTGATTCTGTAACATCATTGTAGCTTTACAATTAAATTGCATCCTACTTATATATCTATTGTACTGTTTCAATATTTTGATTTTTATAGTTTTGTTTATATTTTTGTGTTTTTAAAATTTTAGTCGTTAAAAAGTGATTCTATTATTAACTAATGGCAATCACGTGGGAGAATGCTTGGCATAAGTAATTACTTTATTTTTAGTTATGTACAATATATTATCCATTAAATATATCCTATAATAAGTCTTTCTATAATTGCATTATTTTTAATAATTCTATTCAAGAAGAAAATTAAATAAGTGAAGAAAAATGACACCTAAATTTAACTTCGGTATCATTATATAGCATATAACTTTAATAGACAATTTTAATGTACGAAAAGCGAAAAAGTATGTTTTCCAAAAGTTTGATTTTCGTCCCTTTTAAATTCAATATTATCATTTTTAATGCATGCGCAGGTATCAAATAAGTATCAACATACATTTCGCATCTAAATAAATTTAATCCATGCAAAAATGAATTCCAATAAAAATTGAAGTTTAAAGCATATTGTACACGGTGTTTAAACTCGATATTGGATCCGGGATCGTCCCGGTCCTATACTATTTTGGATCAGCGATCCAACTCTGGATCGGCCGATACAAAACATGGCTTGGAATTTAAAAAAAAAAACAAAAAAAAAATCAGAAAAAAAATATGAAGCAGAAGCATGAAAACCAATCCTTTTCACTTTCTTTTCTTAGCTAATCAGTCTCAAATAGGGTTTCTTAAAAAAGAATAAGAGAAGAAAAACATCTCTCTCTCTCTCTCTCTCTCTCCCTAGTCGAACTCTCTAAAATTTGTTTCTCAAATCTCCCAATCCCAAGTCGATCTCTCTCTTTCTGGAAAGTTCTCAAAAAAAATTTCATTTTTTAAGACGTGAACCTCTCTATCTCTCTCTGGAAACTTCTCTGCGATGGAGCTTTTTCTTTTTCTTTTAAGACTTGGACCGGATGATCCAAACTGGAACGCCTGGTCTGACTCGTTGATTCCGTGACGGATCCCGTCACGAACTCGGTCCGTGGCAATGTGATTTCAATTTGATTTGGGATCGGCTAGGGATCGTGGCTCGTCCATGGCCGATCCCAAGTTGGATAGGCCGATCCTTTACACTATGACTGTACAAATTGGCAGCCTAAATGATTGAATCTTTTATATCAATTATTGTTTTGTAAAATCTTCAACTGGAGTTGTTAGATTTGGATTAGGAACACAAATGTTGCAAAAGATCGAAAAACAATTGTAGTAAGGGTTTGTTTGATTTTCATAGTAGCACGAATATTTCTGGGTTATTTGAGCGGCATATCAAAGACTTACTGATAAGCTACCTGGATACGATACTTTGAACCATGCCGTTATCTTATCTCCTATTTAGGCAACACCTAGCCACTCAGATGTATTCATTCCTTACCTTATATTTTCTAGTTTTCCCATCTTAGCAACGCTCATCCTATGCATATGTTGCTTCTTTGTTGCCCAACATTAACACCATACATCATAGCAGGCTTATTGGTCATCCTGTAAAAGTTCCTTTTAGTCTATAATTGTCTAAGTGGAACAAGTCAATCACATAATACTCTAGAAGTGTCTCTCCACTTAAGCCATCCAACTCTATTTCTATGTGCAAGATCCTCATCAATATCCCCCTCTCACAAAAATGATCCAAGATAATGACAATGATTGCTTTTACGAACCTCTTGATTCTCAATCCTTACTGTTGCATAACCACTACTATTACTAATGCTAAAATTACATCTGATATAGTCGCTCTTAACTTCACTTAATTTAATACATTTTGCTTCCAAGGTATCCCTCCGTAACTCTAGTTTTGCATTTACTCCTCTAATTTGGTTCACAAAAACCACATCATCTACAAAAAACATACACTAAGGCAGTTCCCCTTTGAATATGAGTAATTAGTTTATCGACAATAAAAGTAAAAAAAGATAAGTATGCATAACTGACTCCTAATGTAACCTATTGTCAGTTGTCTCACTACCCACTGATCTCACCTTAGTTAGCGCTCCTTCATACATGTTTTGATGACCACAACATATCTAAGTGGTACTCTTTTTCTACTTAGAACCCCCCAAGTTAACTTTCTTGGTACTCTATCATATGCTTTCTCTATCTCTAGATATATAAAAGGCAATATAATGGTCTCTCCTCTTTTCTCTTTAACTTATCCACTAATTGTCTAAGTAAAAAAATCGTCAAAATGCTTGACCGCCCTAGTATAAAGCCAAACTGATTTGGTCCATTACTCTTTCCCATAATTTCATGGTAGAACTCATAAACTTAATTCCATGATCATCAATACAATTCCGAATTTATTCTTCTATATAGGAATTACCATGCTCTTCCTCCAAGCATTTGACATTTTTCTAGTCATCAAATTCTATCAAATAATTTGGTCAACCACGATAAATCAAACTCTCACACACTTTTACACTTCAATTGGAATATCATCTATAGTCCCAAAGCCTTTCCAATTTTCATCTTGGCTAAAACTCCCTTCATTTTAGGAGCACTAATCTTACAAATATAGTAGTGTTCTCAACCAGATTTGTTTTGTATTGCTATATCTTTTGGGGATTGATGATCCTAAACCCAGGTAAAGGAGGGGGTTACATCATGTTGGAAGTCGGCATAAATCTTTTGATAAACTCCATGACATGAGTCCTGAACAAGCAAGTTACATAAATAAGAAAACAAAGAAAAAGACAAAAAAAAAATTAAGACAGAGATGAAAGAAATGAAGGAGAAGAGAGGATAGAGCCAGCAGATTTCACAACTAGATCCTTGGATCTTGATTGGAATCTCGTGATCTGAATTAATGGAATGCGATTTCACCACTATCTACGGATACAGAAGAAAAGTCTCACCTCTGAAGCAACCAGAAATTTCTGTAAAATGTTTAACAATTCTTCATCGCTAATTAACTACAAAGGCTTATAATGATCTTTTAGAAACTAGGGCACATGGTCCTTTCTTTTTTAAAAATATAAATCAAAAGTTCAGATCCATAGAAATTGAAAATAGTAATTATAGAACACTGATGGATCATAACTATTTGATAGTAGTTTTAGCTAACCCAGAGCCCCAGGCATCAAATGAAAGATTTACCCTAAGTATAACACAAAAAGAAGTAACTGGAAAATACATAGAAGACAATGACCACCTCAAAAAGAGAAAAACCTTCAAAAGAAAGAAAATAACAGGTTCATATTTTAAATACATCTACTCTAGGGTTCAGATGACAAGCACGCTGTCTTTGAATTGCAACAAAAGACCAACCTTTGTAAGATGGGCTTGATATCTTCTGATGACATAATTCTTGGTTCAGAGTTTAATATCTCTCTTGAGAACTCCTGCAGACCTGAAATAGAAAATTGAGATTAAAAACATATTACATTTACTGTCAAAGTACTATTGTTGCTGATGTAAGTATAGCAGCATAAATCTTTACCTAATTAAAATAAAAAGAAAGCTACAAGGCATACAATACACTTTCATAAACAATGCTATTACCATCTTGGAGCATGGATACGGAATCTGGAATTTCGAATCCAAGATAAACAGAACCACCACCTACTTCTCCCTCGGCAAGCTGAATTCCTTCTATATCCTTCATCCACAAGACAATGAAATGAATTTGGGATTCAAGAAATAGATGATTTTTTTAAGTCCTTTACTTTGAAAAATCAGTTATTGCAATTTATATTAACATCATGAATCTAATTCACCACAATTTAAGATAAGAGCATAACTGCAACAAACTGTAGTGCCTCAAAAAGGATAAAATGAAAGTAATTAAAAGTGCCATCAATTAAGCTGATTTGACCTACCAGATTTTGCTTTGAAATGACAGCAGTGAGATTGGTTGACAAGGCTTCATTTCCTGGTCCATCATGCATCATTTCAGATATTAACGTGGCTGAGAGTAAGGCTCTATTGCTTGGATCTTCTGTAAAAAATACTTGCACGTTTTCAGATCTATACATATATTTAATTACATATAATTTCAACTAAACATTATCATGTTTGCATACTATATTATACAGACATATATTTAACATTCATTTAAGTTTACTTGAAAAATGCATATTACTAAATTTATTTATGCATAAATCGCCAAAAGAACTGCATTTGCATACCTATAACTTTAAATATGCTTATCATTATTGAGATTTTTTATGTTTCGTTGAATGCTTACAATCATAAGCTAGACTTATATGCTCCCAATATTATCATGTGTACACGTTTCTTTTCTATATGAACTTTCAGATGGCTGAAAAAAAATTACTTATAATATTTTGTGTCTATTATATACACGTGCACACACAGACATTATTCTCATTAGTCCACGGGTCAACTTTTTGTTGTTGTTAGTCTGATTTCAAACAAGTGGGATTCTGGCTACCATGTTCATACCCATTCTACAAAATTGTCCTCATTTGCCCAAAAGGTGACGTAATTGTGAAAGATCATTTAGTATAATTAATATTCTCCAATCAGTCCTAGGACAAAATCATGATGAAAAAGATCCATCCTTACTTTTTCTTTTTCAAATGTGTTTCCAATTTAACATCCCAATTCTCATTCAAATCAAGGACATTTTCATTTCTAAGCGGAAGGAAGCGAGAAATGGAAAATAAGTTGCCAGACTTCCAGAGGCAGTTTTCTAAAAGTCCTGCACGTGTCTGACTCATTGGCACGTGATATTTGGGAATCCAGCTTTCGCAAGGAAGAGTCCATGAACCATGAAACATTGAGGATGAAAGGATACTGGAAATACATCAGTAAAATTTCCCAACAAACAAAGAAAGGAAAGGAAAAAAAAAACACAGGAAATGCACCTGGATAACCATTACTGGAATTCAATCCATTATCTAACATTATTGATAAAAATAAAAAATCCTGTATTTAACATCAGCATGGACTGTGCCAGATGTTTCTACTGCTGTTTTATCATTTGCTGATGAGATATTGCTACCTTTATTTTCGGATGGTATTGTAGGCAAATTGATTTGCCTGGAGAGAGGTCTTAATAAATTTCTGTTGCCTTGACACGAACTCTTCGAATTTCCTCCCCAATATTCCATGACCCCGTAGCAAGAGAGTTCCTTTTCCGTGCCTGAATGCAAATATCAGTATTTTAACCATAAAATATTAATTCCATAGAATGTAGGTGTGCAATATTTTGCAAGTCTTACTCCACACTAAAAGCACCTTATGGAAAAAATAAATAAATAAAAAAAATTCGGAGGGAGAAAAGGATAGAAGGATCGCATCTCTATACAACATTAAATCAAAATAAACAACACACTTAATATTGATCATGAAGTGCAAGGTAAATATTGCATAGAAGACAAACAGAATAGATATGTGCTCTTTATACAAATATAGGAGGATAAATAGGTAGTCATTTTAACTAAAGGTGTTGGCACTACTCAGCTTCAGAACATTCTTGGCAAGTTGGGCATGACAAATATCTATGCTCCAACTTAAAGGGAAGTATTATTAGGGGCCGACTAGTCTTATTGTATAATATTTGATGTGGGTGTCATTGCTTTTAATAGTTAGGGGTATTATTGTACTTTCTCATAATTTAAACGTAAAAGAATGAACAAGGATCGATGCACACTTTCAGATGTCGAATTCCTAATCTTATCTTCTTCTTCCTTCTTTTTCTTCTATTTCCTCTTCCATCTCTGTTCTGCTGCCTATCTCCACTGATACTCATGATGTCTCTGCATCATGTCCAGCCATACAAGCGCTGATCCAGACCACCTATTTTGAGCCACCAAGTAGATATTTAGGAATTTGCACATGAGAGACCCATCTCCATATCAAGTGTCGTCCCAAACTCTCACCCTCATACCACAACCTGCTGAAAAAATGAACGTCCCTTGAAAACAACTCTTGCCACATTTGCAATAGTAGAAAAGATAGGTTGTGTTACAAATGAGAGAAAGAAGAAGACAAAAAGAAAAAAAGAGAAGGGAAGAAAAAGAAAGAGCTTATCTCTTCTATAGCTGTTATATGAGAATGCCATTATATGTACAAGACTACCCTAGTAAGAAAAGACAATTTCAAGAAAATCAATAATAATGACAGACAAAAATGCCCCCTTAAGAGTTAACACTTCCCCCTCAAGTTGGAGCAAAGATGTCCACCATGCCCATCTTGCTTATGATTTCTGACAGTTGAACTTTGGATACTCCCTTCGTAAGGACATCAGCTAATTGAAGCTCATGGCTTTTCCTTGATAAAATAGTGAATCACCTCTATATGCTTCATGCAGTCATGTTGTACTGGATTATGAGCAACAGTAACAACAGCTTTATTATCAGAATATAAGTTCATTGGACCCTGAGTAAAAAAACCCACTCCAAAAGTAAAGGTTTGAGCCATAATAGTTCACACATTGGCCATAGATCGATACTCTACCTCCACACTCAATCTGTCGACTAGTGGTTGTTTGTTACTCCTCCATGTGACAAGGTTACCTCCAACCATAGTACAGTAACCTGACGTAAACCAGCGATGTAATTGAACTTGCACAAACAGCATCAGTAATGACCTCTATCTTCAAAATGTCCATGTCTCATATATAAAATCCCTCTACCAGAAGAGCAATTGAGATACCTCAAGACCCTGTGAGTTGCCTCAAGATGAGAGGTCCTGGGTGAGTGTATTAACTAATTGCTAACAGTCACAGCATAAGCAATGTCAGAATAAATGATTGACAGAAGATCAACCGACCTACAAGGCACTTAAATCAACCACATCATAAGACGATGACCATCCTCATCATTTAATTGATCGTTCATCTTAACAGAGTATCAGTTGGCTTGACTCCAAGTATTCTCGTTTCTTTCAGATGACAATATGCATTTCCTTTGAGAAATGAAGATTCCTTTCTTGGACCGAACAACATCAATTCCTATAAAGTACTTCAGAACTCCTAGATCTTTGAGTTCGAACTATTTTCAACTTAATCCTTAAGCCACTGGATTTGTGTGGCATCATCACATCTAACCACAATGTCATCAACATACACTATGTGCTAATAACCACTCCGAGTATGCCTACAAATAGCGTGTCATTTCCATAACTTTACAAATAGTTAATCCTGTTAATGCACTGCAAAATCTATCAAACCATGCCCTTGGAGGTTGCTTCAGCCCATATAGTGCCTTCTTTAATCTGCAATGAGCAATCTTTCCATTTACAATTAGAGAATTGAAATCCAGGGGGATTTTCATGTATATCTCATCCTATAGATCTCCATGAAGGCATTTTTAACATTCAACTGGTATAAAAGCCATGACAGGTTCACCTCAACAGATAAATAAATTCGAAAGAGTTAATTTTGGTAATTGGAGCGAACATCTCCAGATAGTCAATCCGATAGATATAGTTGTAGTCTTAAGCAACCAACCTTGTCTCGTACCATTCAACCGACCAATTAGTTTTATACTTCACCATATATACCCATTTGCATCCCACCGGTTGCTTCCCACTAGGTAGGTCCACTAATACCCAGTTTCAATTTTTTTCAAGTGCTTTCATTTCTTCTCACAGAGCATCCCTCCACTGAGGTTGCTAAATAGCCTCTGCAACACTAGAAGGTGAAGAACAATGTTCTAAATGTCAGTGAAATTTCTTTATATCACCCCCTTGGAGATATTATCTCCCGGGGGATTTCCCCCTTTTACCGAAATTGGCAGCATATCGAATGATATATCCCCAATTTATCGCTATATCCCTGATATTGACGATATATTGAATTTTTTCTTAATTAAAACTGGCCGATACAGACAACATGGGGGAAATTTCAATCGAAATATCCCCCTTTTCGACTGAATCCTTCTTTTATCATCATTCAACAAGGAGACCAAAAATCTATTTTATTTTTTTGCATTTTGTTGAAGATTTGAGTCACAAAATCAAATCTATAGACTTCATTATTAAGATCTGACAAGAATCACACAACATATTGAAGGTTGAAGCATCAATTTTGAGGATTTGTGAGGTATAAATAACATTTTCATAAATTTTTGTTTTAAGTTATATTTTTTGCATTATTCTAGTTCCATTAAGTTGAAATTCATGTTGATCCATCTATTCGAGCCGGGTGTCATTGTTTTCATACATTTGACGTTGTATTTTTAGTTTAAATGTATGTTGTTTTTGACATTTAGATGTAGTTTGACTTTTGTGTGGATGGTAGTTCACATTACATAGAGCAGTTCATATTCACAGGATGACAAGACAATGCTACCTAGATCCCTACCTGTTTGTTCATCACTATGCCTAGTTGTTTATTGTTATATTTTGAGTTACTTGCACATGTTTACATATGTTTTAGTGATCCCTAAAGTTTCTTTAAAAAAAATTCAATTTTTTCCTAATTGTCCCCCATTTCTCTCCAATTGGCAAGACATTCCACCAAAACGAAAATATCTCCCAATATTTCGGCGAACATTCCCCCAGGTTCCGATGGCAAAAGTTCCAACAAAAGCGACAAAAACTGGTGGAGAAACAGAAGCAATCAAGGAATGATATGATGGAGATAACAAATTACAAGAAACAAAGTGGACACCAAATGTTGGCTACTTCTGCATGTACCTCTAGGAACAGCAATATGATGATTTAAATCATCAAGAACAGGAAACGAAGACTGATTATCTGAGCTCGAAGTAAGGATTTTCTGGAAGTGGTGGATCAACCAGTGGTACTGCTTTCATTCTCATGCACACTCTATCTTTCACGTATTCTTGTCAATTGTCTCAATCCTATCGTATAGCCCAATAAAATTAGAATGAAAGGCATTAAGTAGGAACCAAAATTGGATTGGAAGGGAAACATTAGGAATATTAGACCTCTATTCACCACCTCCCTGATGAGGGTCCAAAATCGGAATGGAAGGGAAACATTAGGAATATTAGACCTCTATTCACCACCTCCCTGATGAGGGTCCCACAAGAAGCAAAGAAGGGAACGGACTCCAGTAAAGTAACATCCATCGAAACAAAACCCCTTCTAAACTAAGGGTCATAATAGTTATATCCTTTTTTAGAAGCTGGGTAACCAACGAAAACACACTTAAGGTCTTTTGGCCCAAGGTTAGTGTAAGAGGAGCAGTGAATATAAACAAAATATGCACATCCAAAGACCCAAGGCGGAATAGAAAAATATACAGATCAGGGCAAAGAGACAAAAAGGGAGACTTGAAGTTAAGGACTTGGGAAGGCATATGATTAATTAAGAAAGAAACTGTTAGAATGGCTTCGAACCAAAATGTCTTTGGAACATTCATTCCAAAAGGAAGAGCATGAGCAACCTCAAGAAGAAGTGTATTCTTTCTTTCAGCTACCCCATTTTACTGAAATGAGTCAACGAAGGTATTTTGATGCACAAACCCACGATCACCAAGGAAATGCTAAAAACCAGAATCCATTTTGGAAAAAAAAATTAAAAAATAAATTACATACAGACCCCCTAATTATCAGAACTAAGACTTTGATTGATTTACCAAAATGATTATTGATCATATTATGAAAGTTCATAAGGATGGTAAACCCTTCATCTCTGGAGCTCATAAGGTAGACCCATGTACATCGAGTATAATCATCCACAAACAAGACGAAGTAAGGATACCAAAATAATGAAGTGGTTGAAACACTCTTACTAGAACTGATCAGATAAGAAGATCTATGATGTTTTGAAAACTCACAAATCTTATAATGAACTTCCAAACTACAAGAATGAAGCAAGTGAGGATATCATAGAATCAAACATTGAAAACAAACATGTTCTAAACGAGAATGTGAAGGAATAAGCTATCCCTGGAATTATTACCACTACCAAGGCTACTAGATTGGTGAGCTTCAACAGATATTGGCACATTCTCAAGGACACATAAGCCCTTAGGCTCACGACCACTTCCAATTTTCCTCTGACTACAGGTCGTCAAAAACACAATGAGAAGGAAAAAAAGGTGACACTATGATTCAAGGATTTAGTAATACAACGAACAGAGAGCGAGTTAGTACTAAAACTAAGAAACATGTAACACAAAAGAAAGAGCCATGGAAGAATACTAACATCTCCCTTTCCAACAATGAAACTATGCAAACTTTTTCTCTACAACAAACATAATATGTAAAGAACGGGTACATACCATTCACGTGATCCAAAGCATCTGAATAGTCCATAAGGGAGAATAATAGGAATTATAATGCGCTGAAAAACCAGAGGAATGGGTAATTGAGTATACAAAAACAAGGGAAGAGGAACTCAAAAAGCAAAGGAATGTATAATTGAGTATACAAAAACAAGGGAAGAGGAACTCATTATAGATGACATTCAATGTGCTGAAGATGAGCCTAACTTACCATATTTTGATGGACGTCCGACCAAATCCCAATACCTTTCTTTTGTGGGACCACTTTTCAGGCAAGGGCTTCATCTGAACTTTTCCTTGTCTTTATATGCTTTATTGATACTCCCATCCAACTTACCAGCATTTTAAATTTCCCTAGCATGCCAGTGAAATTTCGTCAAAACAACCCATGGCAGTACGAAATATAGGGGAAAAGTGAATTCCCCCTTTCCACCAATTTCACACGTGTCCCTGACACGTGCCAAAATTAAGACGATTTCCCCCTTTAAAAGGGGGAAATTGTGGGAGATGTCACCAGATTTCGACAACATCTCCCCCATTCTCTTCTCCCTTCGTTTTTTTTTTTTTTAAATGGCATAAACCCCATTTTTTCAAGATTCTTCTTGTGTTATGAGATTCAAAACACTCTACAACTAGTTTTTGGAGGATTGAAGACTTCAGTTCATTCGTCAAAGGCACGCTCTTAAGGTAAATCTCTATTTTATATGTTTTACATATCAAAATTTAATCAAATAAACTGAAATTATTATATGTTATGTCACGAAACCTGATCTATCAATGGATGTCGTTACTTTGATTTTTCGACAACAATTTATATTTACTTATTTTTAATTCAAAAAAATTAATTAAAAATTACATATTATTATAAAATTTAATCAAATGATCTGAAATTATTATACGATGTCTAACAATGCCAGATGTATCGATCAGTGTCATTACTTTGATTTTTCGATAAAAAATTATGTTTACTTATTTTTACCAAGAAAAATTAATTAAAAATTTCATATTATTATAAAACAATGTATATGTTATGCATAACTAATCCAAATTTATTTACAAAAGTCACGAATAAAAACTTACTTGATTTATCCAATTTTTATTATAAAAAAGTTCAGTAATTACTTAAATAATTAATATTGAATGTGAAATTAAAAATTAATAAGAATATGCAAATTATCTTTAAAAGCTAAGAATATTAGAAAAATGCTAATGATCAATTACTAATCCAATTGATTAATAATTAAATATATAATAAGTTTATAATCTAAAAACTAATTATTCAAAAAATAGGGAGATATTAAAAAGGTTAATTGTCCATTACTCAATGAGTAATTGGCCATTATTTAACTATATAATTATTTTTATGCATAAAAATTGAAAAACAAATTGTAAACTAATGTTAAAAATGCAAAAAATATATTTAAAATATTGAAAGATAAGAAATTGTTAGGAGATGTTGAATTACGTTCTCACACATTCCTTTTGCTTTTTGTTGTACTTGTTACAAGATTATTTCTTATTTAGGAGGTGATATCTGATTCTAATATGGCAGGCCAGAAGAAAGATATGGGCTGGCGCAATGGCACGCAATAGGAGGGTGACAAAAGTAAATCAGTGTGCAACTATTGTCACTATACAATTAAGGGCGAGGGGTGTCTAGATTAAAGCAACACCTGGCACATGGATACAAGAATGTGAGTAATTGCCCAAATGTGCCCCTTGAGTGAAGAGGATGATGAATGACCACTTGAAGGGAGCAGCTACTAATAGAAATGAGAGGCGGGATATATAGGAGGTAAGGAGGAGATTAGCGCAGTCCGTGCGTGTCCCCGCCACTACAGAGGAGGAGGATGACAACATCCTTTACCCTCTTGATTCATTGTATCACAAATGCATATGGGCGAGTTACAAGTTGGATGGCGTGCCTCTATACTATCTAATTGGGAGAGTAGAGAGGCCGAGACATATGGGTTTTTTTTGGGAGGTTCTTCAGGAGCTGGGACATCTAGTGGTGCTACAAGAGATGCAGGGGCATTCAGATGATCCCAAAGTGTGAGGTGAGGATGCCATGGCAACCCATTGATCCTTCATTGTACAAATCTAAAGATGTCAGGCACACGAAGTTAAGGGATGTATGGAGTGGAGGTAATATGGGGATGGGAAAATTCATTTTGAAATTTTTCATTTCAACCACATTCCAGCTAATGTAATGGCCTCTCCCCATTTTAAGAATATGATAAATGTTGTGTAGGAGATCGAGACAGGAGTTGTGGCCCCCACCCACATGAGATTATGGGAAAATATTTAGACGAGGAGAGAGAGACCAAATATTACATCAACAATCTGAGGCCACACTAGAAGTTTGGGGTGACTGTTATGTGTGATGGATGGACAGAACCCACGAAACTATCTATTATCAACTTTATGGTCTACTGCAAGGGGCGAGCAATGTTTATGAGATCAGTGGATGTGTCTGACAGGATAAAGGATGCAAGCTGCATTGTTGGCCTACTGAGATCTAATTTTAAAGAGGTGTACCGAAAGAATGTTGTACAGATTGTCATGGATAATGGGAGTAACTATGTGAAGGTGAGTCGAATGATGCAGACGAGGTACAACTTGTATTAGACCCCATGTGCTGCTCATTGTGTAGATGATGTTGGAGGCCATCGCAGTCTTGAGTGTGCTAGATGATGCCCGGACAATGACAACATTTATATATAACGATGCCTACGTCCTAGCATATATGAGAGATATGTGTGGTGGTGACAAAGTCATTACATGTTTCGCCACCAACTACATTTCATTGGAGAGCATCCTAGGGCACAGGACAAGACTAAGGGCATTTTTCACTAAAGATGATTGGGACAACTATCCTCAGACTCAGAGCCACAATGTTGTTGGCCAAAGAGTAGAGAATATTGTTCTCTCCATCTGATTCTTGGAAAGGGTCCACGATTTTGTGGCTATGTTGGAGCCCATTTATCGAGTATTAAGCGATACAAATGCATATCCTACCATGGGTTCCATATATGAAACCATGAGGATTATGAAGTAGCAGATTAAGGCTATTGCTCCAAAATCATACAAATAGGTCCATAAGATTATTAATAATCGTTGGTACAAGACATTAGGACACCCTCTTCACAGCGAAGGTCAGTGAGTATTATTGTTATAGTTTAATGAATAATTCACTTTGACATTTATGATACTTTTACTTTTTTACTAACCTTTTTGTTAACCCCATCATACTTCTTGAATTCCAAATACCACTACACTCATCGTTTGGGATCGAACCCCAAATTGTGGAAATTTGTGCATGAAATATATGCTAAGTTGGACCCCAAGTCGAAGAGGAAGAATCAGTTTGGCAATGAGGTAACAAATCCATTTTTGGTGGGCAACTAGTTTTTTTCCAATCTAACTAACATACTAGTACTAATACCTAGGGTTCTACTTAATAGATTATAATATTCAGAGATGCGATGGGTTCATTTGGCCAGTAGGCGACTATCGAGTCGAGGGGTAGGACGATGCAATGTAACTTAAAATGGTTTTTAATAATTAATGTTACTTTACTTATAGTTACTTTAATATTTTAGTGCACTAAGTAAAGTACTAAAAAAATAAAACAATTCACAGGCGAATGATGGACGATGTATGCTGTTGCTGCACCTACACTCCAGATGTATGGCATTGCTGCACCTAAGTTGTATGATTAAAACCTAGTTCGAATGTGTCTTCTCACTTAAAACAGATTTTAACAAGTGTAAACCAATAGGAAGCTTAAGTGAACCTATAGGAGTGTTGTCCCTGGATAGGACACCAAAGAAGGGTCCTTGGATCACACATTCTACGAGACTTTAGTACTAGACCTGAGTTAGGTTACATGCAAACCCAACCCAACCTTAAATCCTTGTGTCTTGGCTAACTAGACCCAAACCTAACCCTGACCCTAATTAAATAAATAGAAAATATATAAACACTTTTTAAACCATGAGAAGAAGGAGAAACCGTAGAGATCATTGGGGGAAGAATGGGGATTTTCATCCAAAGCATTGGGGAGGAAGCAGAAAAGCATGGAAAGAGAGTTCATCATCAAATCGAACGCGAAAATCACTGATCTAGGTGAGTACACCTTCAATCCGTTGGTATTTGGGCTAAAACCCATATCTCACCATATATAAAATGTTAGATCCAAGTATTGTGATAAATAATGTTAGGTCTTCAATTGAATGGGTGAATATGTGCTTAAATATGTGATTTCTGGTTGAAATCCATGATTATATGGTCGTATGAGTTATATGAACCTAAAAGTTGTATAATCGAAGCATATGTATATATATTTCAATCCAAATTGAAGTATTTAGGTCGGTTTAATCAATTGGTTTTGATGATTTAGATGTGGAAACACCTTTGGTAAAGTTCGGCTTTGTTTGGTTAAGATTCGAGTCGAGTAGGAGGAAAAAATCCCACGAATGCTAGCTGCTCGTGCAACTTCAGTAGACTCATTCGGTCTACCGAAGGTCTACCAACATTTCTGGGCACTTTCTGCCCAAACTGCCTAGACCACTTCGGTCTACCGAAGAGGCTACCGAAGTGCAGGTCACCCTCGGGTCAGTCTGCCAACAGAGTTCCGTCTACCAAAAAGATCTGTCGAAATACTCGGCAGACCCGTCGGCACACCCTTAGGTCCACCGCACCCTCTGAAGTGTATTGCAGTGCCTACTGGTTCACAGCACAGGCTCCCAGGGCAATCCAGTTCCAGACGGCACCTTATTTACCAAAATATCATTCAAGTATGTTACATGTAAATAAGGAAATATCACCCATTTGAATTCAATAAAAATACTTTCAGACCCTAATTCTAAATGAGTAAGAAGTCAACTTTCCAGTTCGTGAACAAATCTCAGTTTACTGGAGTTTGGTCAAAACCATTATTTTCGATTAGGGACACTTTTAGCCAACATTTGAGGCCCATGATTTCTATGCTATCTATGTTATGTTAGAAATTGATTAAATACCAAAAGTCTAGTAGAGAAAGTCCTATATCCTTGTCTCTAAAAATGTTTTAGTGAAAAGTCAACGTTTTCAGACTTGGTCAGATTTTCACTCTGTTTCTTGTCAGACTATGTCCTTGATGCTTACAAACGAAGTTTAGCATTCGATTTCAAGCATTTTTGTTTGACCCTTAAGATTAATAGTTTCATTGAATCTATGATGAGATAGTTTTCCTTGGGCAATTAACCAGGTGAGGTTCGGCAGATCTGAAGATACGCCGAAGGTATTTTGAGGCCTCAACCCTTGTAAGCTTGATTGTGAATTATGTATATGCATATTGATTAGGATCCACGTCTGAAAGGAGGACAAATTCCCCAACCTTTGGTTTCCTCGACATGCCCTCAACCCTGCTGAGGGGTATAGCAAGAATATGGGTTAGGCCACCAAGGTTGTGGACAAGTCCATTATATTGAGATATACATTTTGTGAAGATATTAGCACATTTGACTCAACTTCGTAAAGACAGATATACCCATAGTGTTTAAACTCGGTATCGGATCAGGGATCGTCCCAGCCCGATACCGAGTTGGATCAGCGATCCAAAACTGAATCGACTGATCCAAACATTACCTCGGAAAAAAAATAGAAAATCATACTGGGATAGCAGTACAGATCTATAGATTTCACCGATAAAGAATAAACATCAAGAGAATATGAAGAAGAAGAAGACCGATTAAGAATAAACATCAAGAGAATAGGAAGAAGAGAAGAAAAGAAGAAGAAGAAGAAGAGTCTCTCTCCCTCTCTTGATCTCGGGTAAGTCTCTCTCTCTCTTTCAAACTTCTCAAGTCCAGCTCTCTCTCTCTCTCTCTCTCTCAAGATTTCTTCCAAATCGGATCTGTCTCAAGAGAGATCTTGTTCTATAAAACTTCTTCTAAGAAGAAGAAGAAGAAAAGTCTCATTTTGGAAACTTCTCCACATTTTAAAGAAAAAAAACTAGACAATCAGATATGTCAAGATCTCGTTCTGGAGACTTCTCAATTTTTAAAAAAAAATAAAAGAAGTGAACCGATAGCTCTCTAGAACCTTTTTTTTTTGGACCGATATCCAGTTTGGATAGTCCAGTCTGACTCGCTAATTCCGTGACGGATCGGATGATCCATCACAGAATCGGCCGAGTCACTGATTTTTTTCAGTTTTTTGGGATCAGTTAAGGATCGTGGCTCGTCCCTGGCCGATCCCGAGTTGGACCGGCCGATCCTTTACACTATGGATATACCCACAACCCTACCTAAGGTCTACCTAAGCCTTGTGATTCACCTGGAGGTATGTGTATATTAGTTAATGAACCCACTAACTGTAATGACCTAGATGTAATTATTAATTAAAAACAATTAATTAATGACTTAAACTTAATTTGAAATAATTAAATTAAATATTTCTAGTATTTTTGATAGGCTATGTATGTTATTTGATTTATTTGGGGGTATTCTATACTTAAAATAGATGATTGAGAAAATTAGGTTATTTATACTAATTTTGGGTGTTTTGTGTAATTACCAATAAGTTTGTGTTTCGGCTTGGGTTGAGTCTAATGGGCACTAACCCATGTCTTTAGTTTTGGTCGTTTGGCTTTGTGACTAAACCAGGACCTTTTGGTAATTTCACTTTGGGTTTTGAATTAGAAGGTAGTAGAGAGGGAAGTGCACGACACCTCCTCTCCCTCCTCTATTCAAGGCAGGTGGTTCGGTTATGGAAGGACTCTAAGGTCTTCCATATTTATTGTTTTACTTAGTGCGTTGAGATCTAAAACCAAGAGAGCTTTGTATGTTGCAAAAGAAAGAGAAGAAAAAGAAGGTGAGGAAGTTCAACACTGTTTGTGGAGATTTTCTACGCAAAAGAGGACTATTGATTCAACACATGTACATAATCAAGTTGACTTGTTAATTGTGTAAGGGATGGTTGTGAAAGCATGAGAACGATTAAGTGGATAAGATAGATGTTAAAGTCTTCTTCATGATTTTCTGTAACATAATATCTTTGTGAATGATACATGCGTGTGATCATCATGAAAGTTATTTATTTTGATTTGGGATGTTTGTATGTGTCTGATATCTCAAATTCTAAGTTTGGAGTGTTTCAGATGGGTATTGCGTTACCCATGATCGAAACCCTCTGTAAACCTCGCATCTGAGAAGTGCAGTTTCCCAGGTTACAGTCAAGTCGGTCGGTCTACCGGGGGTGCGACCAGAAGAACCCGGTCGATGAAACCACCCTAACTGTGATGTGTGGCCTATAGGTGTTCGGTCAACCTGTGGTGCGACCAGAAGGTCCCAGTCAATGAACACACGTGTTCTGTTTTTGTGACCAGTAGAGTCTGGTCAACCAGTTGGTGTGGTTCGGTCGACCGGTTACGCAAATTCAGTGAATTCTATTTATTTTCTAAACATGATGATTGCTATGCATAGCAATGAGTTTGTGAAGTTGTTAATGATGTGTTAAACCATGTTTAGACATGATATGGGTGATGATTATATTCATGGAATATGTGTAACATGTACATATGGAACTGATACTAGATATGATTATGATGTGCATAATGAGTGTGTGAGACCTTATGCATGGTATTGATATGTGATATGTGGAACAGAACACGTGGACAGGATCTGGTTATGAGGACACAACAGAACCCTCTAACAGAATATCATGTGTGTCCATGTGAGACTTGTGGTTTGGCACTTGGGATAGGTTCTGGTTTGAGGACACAGTGGAACCCTCTTACAGACTATCATGTGCAAGGTATGAGATGTTTGGAATGTATGTGGGAATATGTGATATACTTGCTTGCATTCATAACATGTTAGTGGAGGGTGAGTATTATTGAGCTAAGCCTGGAGAAATGGTCAGAAGGTACTCACTCCTGCGTTCTTCATTTGCGGTGCGTTGTTCCACCGTAGGGTTGAGATTCCCCGAAACAGAACAAGGGTGTGTTCCACCATAACGGAACCAGGTGTGTAGGTCCACATTAGGGTACTATTCCCTGGAACGGAGCCAAGGTTGGGTTCAGGCCTTGGGTTGAGAATCCCTAAAATGAATTAGCGGTCAGACTATATCCTAGGGGTATAGATTCCCTAAAAATAGTTATGGGACATGTACAGTTCCTAGGGCAACACTTTCCCTGAATGTAAATGAGGAGACACTGTGAGGTGAGACTTTCCGATGTGAAAGAGGAGACACCGTGAGGTAAGCCTTGGTACGAAAACAGTCTACTGACCATACATTAGACATAGGATCATAAATCCTTGCATTGTTTGTGCTGCATCATTTCATATTAGAGCATTTGATTGTATGCATTCCACTCATGGCACTACATCATTATCATTGCATTTCCTTTACTATTGTTCTGAGATTTTTTTTTTTTTTTTTGATAACTTGGGTGTCAAGGAATGTAATGGACTTGGCTCGTTTTGTTTATTACATTGTGGATTGAATCAATGAGACATTGGTGATTGCTTTGTTTTATTGTTAGCTTGCACATAGATACTCTGCTTGGGCTTATTGATTCAGTCGAGCCAGGGTCCATGTGATGGATCCTATGCAGTTGCACATTGAGATCCATGCGCAATTGCAGCTATCCATGTCGCGGATTTCGGGGCATGACATTAACCATTCAAAACATGATTTATATGTTGTTCTAAGATGCTTGTGCTAATTTGATAATGAAACCATTAATCTATGATGTTATGTGGTTTATATGGATTAGTCCATGAGATGGATGCTACTAAGTAATAGGTGTGATATCACTTAGTATATACCCTATGAATTATGATTACTATGGTATTGTGTATGATTGTTACTAGTATCAAAAAGTTGTGTGGGTGTGTAATATAATGGTTATGCACTAATAGGGATGTTGGCTTTATGGCCATGCATATGCTGAATGGATAAGCATAGGATGAATATTTACCATACATATATCTATGCAAATGTGTATTGTGTGCCTTGAGAGCATGTTGTTTGTAACAAGGTTTTAAATTTTGATTTCGCCAGGGGAGGGGGGCCTGGCTAAATTTCACCAATATTTCACCAAAATCTCGCCATATTTCCCCGAAATGGGGAAATATCGCCATGTCGCAAAATAGAAAATAGCAAAATTTTGCCAGCATGCCGGCGAAATTTAAAACCTTGGTATGTAATGGTAGAACATGAGAATGTGTCTCATGTGATTGTTGATTGAAGATATGTCTTTGAGTTTGAAAGATTATGTCCTAGTGTAATTGCATTTAATAATGAAAATGAATATTGCATAACCTACAATGAGACTACCTAGCCTGGAGAGTAGTGCTCGGGCACCTGAGTGTGCCAGATAATTGTGTGCACCTTAGTGTGCAAATTATGGAAAGTATAGATAAGTACCATGTGATTTGAAAGGTGAGGGGTTGTATCCCCAATATGCCTTATGTGTGTAGCAGATCGTCAAAGTCTGATTAGAATAAAACTCCATTGGTAGGTCGTATGCTAGTAATGATCCACTAGGGAGGACCTGTGTTCTGGCTGTGATCCCCCGGATTCACCCCGTGATCAAAAAAAGTGGTTTAGGGATTGTGCCCGATGGATTGAAAGCCCCTAGAACCGTGGTACGTACACAGAATACTACCATGTCATTCGCCTAGTTCGGCAGGGTGGTTCGTGAAGACACCTTGATGGCATGCAGGTAGATCTAGAGTGGACATACACCATACGAATGCTAAACAACATGCATATCATATTCTTGTGTTTGACATTGATTGTTTGTGAAATGGAACATGGTTCCTTGTGCAGAACTCATTGGGCATACAACACCATGTAGTTCAATAGGATTTCAGCAGACTTGCATTCATTTAGACAACCCTGGTGAGTTTTGGAGAGAACTACATCTTGAGTGATTGTGATTATATGTTATATGATTCTTAAGATTGTCAAATCAATATTTTTCCTTTACTTCATTATATTATATTTTGACCTATTGGTTGATCTGTGTTTTTGAGTAAGACCCTAGTATTGTGGGTTTAGTCGTGAGCTTTTAGCTCACGTCCGTTGTTTAACATTTTCAGGTCTTGGATGATTGGTCGGAGAGTTTAGCAAGCCGGGGACTGTTGGGTAGATGTTTGTATTTATTTCTCCTTGTTATGTTAGTTGAACTCGTTAATTGATTAGTATTATTTAATTACATATTTATGATTATTAGAATTGTTAATATTTAATGCTTATGTCCTATACTGTTGTGCCACCTCCTAGTGTGGGGGTGAGAGTCACATGGACAAGTCTAAGGATGTCTGTTGACATTCCATGGATTTTGGGATGTGACAAGGCCAGACTACTTTGTCCCTTGGTTGAGTTATGAACAATGCACCCAAATGATTCCAGATTTCAGAGAAGTTGTTGATGGGACCCAAAGACCAAGAGTTCAGATGAAGTATTCTACTCACCTTATCGTTCAGATTATAACCCCCATTGTAGAATACCCTAGATCTAAACTGGTCAATCAAAGTACTAAGAGGGTGCCATAGGTCAACCATAGCCAGGTATGGAAACCATTTGCAACATAGTACTTGACCAGGTTCTTTGGAAGAGATCTACTTTGCAATATTTTCCTCCAAGCCCAGAAGGGATTGGAGGGGAGCTTGATAGACCAGATACTACTTCTATCTAAGAGTAGATGAATGTGAGCCCATTTTACCCACAAGGAGTCTCTCTTACTTATAATATGCCACACAAGTTTCAGGATTGCCACCTGATTCTATTCAATGATGTTTATGACCCCCAACACTCCGTCATTCTTTGGATGACACTGTATTTCAGGCCACATGAATTAACCTTTTTCTCAGATCAACACCATCCCAAAGGAATCTACAATAAATCTGATTCAGGTTCCTCAACACCTTCGTAGGTAAGAGGAAATTGGAGCACCAGTAGGTTTGAACAGCAAACAAGACAGATTTAATCAATTGAAGTCGGCCAGCATAAGTAAGGCATCTAAATTTCCAGCTTTGAGTTTTCAAAGCTACTTTGTCAATGAGTTCCCTACAGTCACTAACCTTGAGTAATTTGGTTCTTGTGATCCTCAGAGGTAAAAGCAAAGAAGATTGAGCTCATGGCATTGCTCGTGGATATACCAGACATATTCTCGAAATCACTAAGAGCCTCTTTGAGGATTGTGGTAGACTTAACATCACCATGAGAAAACATAAACAGGCCATCAGCAAAACAAAGATGAGTTAAAATAGGATCCTTAATCTTGCAAGCAAGAACCTCCATAACCATTGTGAATAGATAGGGGGACAGGGGGTCACCCTGCCTAAGACCTCTACCACCTTTAAAAAAACCCTCGAGGCTTCCATTCAAAGAGATTGAGAATGAAGTGGAAGTGATCAGTTCCATGATCCATTTTCTAAGAACAGAAGGAACTGCCATAAATCTAAGACAAAATCAAGGAGCTTCCAATCTACATTTTCATATGCCTTTCTTAGGTCAATTTTGATAGCACATATAGGGGATCCCTTGTTTAGGTGACAGTCATGTAGCAGCTCATGTGTGAGCTGAATATTATCAGATATTAGTCACCCAGGGACAAAGGCTGATTGGTATTGGCCAAAAAGAAGGCTGATGGAAAGCTTTAGTCTGATGGCAATTAGGTCGGATAAACACTTACAACTAACAGAGAAACAGGAAATGGATCTATACTCAACATTTGTAGGATTGGGACCCTTAGGCACCAAAGTGATAGGAGTGTGGTTAATTTCTTTGAGAAGCTTGCCATTTCTGAAAAATTCACTAATGGCATCATAGAAGTCTTGACCAGTGAGATCCCAAGTAGTTCTGAACAACATCATCTGCATATAGTAACTGAGAAACCGAAGGGCATCCATAAGGGATAGAAAATACCTAATTTTCCCTTCTTCAAAAACTTTTGTGAACCCTCTACTTGCACATCAGCCCCCAAAATAAACATGAAAGGATACAAAGGATCTCCTTGTCTCAATCCCCTAGTAGACTCAAAAGGATCTCCTTGTCTCAATCCCCTAGTAGACTCAAAGAAACCCTTAAATCCACCATTAAGCATGATAAAAAAAAAATCTTCTGCAAGCAAAAGGCTTTAAGAGAAAGAAGCATCTCTGCAAAACCAAATTTAGGAAGAACTTCCAGAATAAATCCCCATTCCATTCTATCATAACCTTTGGCCATGTCCAACTTCACCATAACAATCCCACCATAAACCTTTTTATCTAAAGAATGAATAACTTCCTCAGCTAAACCAATATTTTCAATAATGAATCTCCTATTCACAAAGGCCCCTTGATTGAGAGATATTAATTTGGTACAATCTGACTCAATCTTTCAACAATAATTTTCACACAAAACTTATAACACATTACATAAACTGATAGGCCTAAAGTCTGACAACAAAAAAGGCCTATCAACTTTGGGAATAAGGGATATGTAATTGCTACGTAGAGAAGGAGGCAAGTAAGCACCTCTAAAGAAGTCAAAAACAGCACCACAGACATCTGATTTAACCAAATCCAAACCATCCTGGAAGAAAGAAGCAGAAAATCCATCTGGCCCAGGAGCACAATCGTTAGGAACTCCAAAAACTGCCTTACAAATCTCTTCTTCAGACGGAATAGCGAGAAGCATATTATTACCAGACTGAGTAACCAAAATAGGAATGCAAGACATAATATCATCATTAAGAGAAAATTCTTCAGAAGACAAAAAAGATTACTGAAATGATTAATAGCAGCATCACTGATAACATTGACATATCCAGTAGTAGATCCATCTGGTAAAGAAATATTTGTGAAATATTTCCTCCTAACTTTAACCGTAGCATGATATTCGCATCACTTTCCTGAAGCCACTTAACCCGAGATTTCTGCTATCAGAAAATTTCTTCCTGAAGAATGGGGGTATTAAGGTCTTTTTCAGGATTTAATGACTGCATGAATATCTTCAAACCAACTAGCTTCCGAGTCTTGTTCCAGAGATAAAATCTCATCATTTAAATCTTTGTTAATACACTCTTTGGGATACATTACCGAAGGCATGCTTATTCCAACTTCTCAAGGCAACGAACAATCTCTTCAATTTCCAAGATAGGATATTCAATGGAGCACCAAAAATTTGGATGTTCCAAATATTTGTCACAAACTATTTGTAATTATCATGAAGAGTCCACATATGCTGAAAAGTAAAAGGCCTAATTCCCAAATCTTGAAAAGAAAAGGCCGAAATCAATAATGGAGAATGATCTGAACAAATCCGAGGAAGATGCTGAACCTGAATAGAAGGAGCTCGAGAAGAGCACGCAACATTAACAAAGACCCAATCAAGGTTGGCCCAAAACCTACCAGAACCTAGCTGCTCATTACACCAAGTAAATTTTGACCCACGAAAGCCCACATCAATTAAATTACAATCTCGAATCACCTCATTAAAATCATTCATAGCACGACGACAAGAGAACCTGCCACCAAGCTTCTCATCAGGACTAAAAATAAAATAAAAATCATCCCCAATAAGCCATGGACCAAGCAAGTAAGCAAAAAAAGACCGAAAATCATTCCATAACCTTCTACGGTCATGAAGAAAACACTTTGCATACACCACCGTACCAGCAAAAGAGCCATTAGGAGAAGAATCATCAATCGAAAAAGAAATACATTGCTTGGATTTAATAACAACCTGGAGATTAACATCTTCTTTCCAAAGAAACCAAATATTACCACCTTCATCAGAGTTAGAGTAACACCCATGAAAACACAGCCTTCTAAAATATATAATATATGCACATAGAAATGTGTGTGTGTATGTTTGTAACTTTGTATACACATACAAGTATAGTAGGTAAAACTAGGGACAGCATCAAAATAGTAGCCCCAGAAAACATTTACGCAAAGAGAAAAAAATACTAAGTGACTAGAAATTTCTAAGGAAGAATAGGCTACATCGTGCATTTTGGAATCTGTACCAATTTGCCATATGCTGATCTATCTAGAAGGAAACATATCCACAATTTTTAAAAATAGGGAAATAAGCATCTTGAAATGGAAGAATCATATCCTTAGGTTCTTATATTATTGAGATTCATTGTGTTGTGAACTCAATAGAATGTTTTTTGGATTGGAAATCAACTCACTTATTGTAAAAATGTTTGGGCATAGATAGCTGTGTTTTGGTCAGTGTTAGCAATGTCGTCGACATGTCGCAACAAATAGACATTTCTTGAGGAGTCGACACGACATTTCAGGGAAATCGTCCCAAAATTCCTCATGTCATGATATGTCACAAAATGTCGCGAGATGTCGCGAGACATGAGGTAAAAAAATATATATATTAAAGGCCCATATGTCCCAAGACATGAGGTAAAAAAACATTCAAAGGCTCATGTACACGTGCTGGCCATATCTGATCTATTTAAGGCTTGTTTTCATAAGATGTTGCACATTTTGTGAGACATCTCCCCAAAACACATTCTTCTCTCGTTCAAATGTAGGTTTTTCTCAGATCTACAGCTATATACGTGGTTTTTGGCCAACATTCTTGTCACGACACATGTCGCACGTGTTGGCCATATCTCTACTATTCTTTACATTATGATTTGTAAATTGTAAAATTCAAAGAATAGTAAAAATAGTAAATATTATTAAAAAATATTAAAAATAGTAAAAATTTAGAAAAATGATTAACACTACTTTAATTGTTATTTATTCAAAATTTATGTGCTTGTTGCTTAATTGGATTTAGTATTACCTTTTGTACAGCTTAGATGACAACTCGAAAACATCAGCATGTAGGGGGGGGGGG
>JAUPMG010309003.1:28137-45567 GCA_031762675.1 Pachysandra terminalis
ATATTTTGATGTATATAGGCCTTAATTATGCTCATCTAGGAGTTGGGATCAAAATTTCATCAAAAACCTTAGATTTTCCTAAACTTTCCACACAATACCCATTTTTCCGCCAAATGTAGCGACTTATCACTACATCGACATTGCAAACCTTGGTCTTGGTTGGAGAGCTACTATGTCTAAAATTCTTATACTGGGGATATGCCCCAAAATAATTTTACTTAATACAATCACATTATTCACTTACATAGAAACTATTTGCTCCGTCATTCTTTCCCCTAATCTCATGGTCTAAATCAGAAGCTTAATTTCAAGATAGCAAGTACAACTTTCGATATCTCCTCCATCTTTATACAACAGTGCTTCTCTAAGCATTTGGCATTTTCCTAGTTCTTAAAATTCAATTCAACAATTATGTCAATCAAAACACACCGATCTCCCCAATCATTACATACTTCAATTAGGACAACATCCATAATGTAGAGACTTCAATATTTTTCATCATTGTTAAAGCTACCTTCATTCTAGTTACCTAACCCTATAAACAAATTAGTGCTCTCTTGTCCCCAAAATGCTAACATCAACAGCTGTAATGTTCTAACTTCTCTATAAACTCTTCACTTAGTAATGTTTGGAAATACTCTCTATTTACCTTCTTACCCCATTCATTTCATAATTCAATTAGGAAAACATCCATAATGTAGAGACTTCCCTATTTTCATCATTGCTAAAGCTACCTTCATTCTAGTTAACAAACTCTATAAACAAAGTAGTGCTCTCTTGTCTTCCAAATGCTAACTTCTACAACTACAATGTTCTCACTTCTCCGTAAACTCCTTATAATACTCTCTATCTACCTTCTTTAATATCTCCTCACCTAAACTTGTTTGATTTAGTGCCTGGATTGGAGAGAGAGCGAGTGTGTGTGTGTGTGTGAGAGAGAGAGAGAGAAAGAGAGCAAGATTGTTGATTCTAGGATTTCAAGAAGATAATATACCAAATCTCAAAAACACTTATCGTAGTACACAAAATATTTAGCAAGCCTTCGTGTGGTCCATTCTAAAGTAAGATAAATGAAAAAAGTTTAATAAATCAGACGTTTAAAGAGATATGTCAAAGGGTGAAGAAGAAATTCATTAGTGTCAAAAAGCTATAGTAGCTTTGATCAGAGAGAAAGAAAGATATGATAATACAAAAGAATAACTCATCAAATCAAAAAATGCAAGGCGAACATGTACTATATCTCAAACCTTAGAGCTTCCTTGGGGTTCGGTGGAGGATGAAGACATTACCTAGGGTACCACAATCACCTTCAAAAATCAAAATTGAGAACTGCATTGCAACTATTAACTATCCATAAAGTACATCAGAATTGGTGACTGACCTCCATTCACATTCAATGATTGTTGGAGTTTCACAAATAGCATATTCATTGCCTGTATATCTAAGAAAGATGGAGTAAAAAGGTTGGAGGATTTCATGCTAAACAGCATTATCAACAACACGAGAATCATATAAAATGTACTTGCTTTGAAACCCTAGGCGGATGGAGCTAAGATGTCACTATTTCTCATAATCAAGGTACGGTTTCACGTACCGGTCCAATCAGCAGTTCAGTATAAACCCGCAATGCCAAAAAAATTAAAAATTAATGTACCGACCAGTACAAATATGTAATGATCGGGACCCAGTCCAGAGAAAAGTAAAAGAAATAAAAAATAAAAACCCTAGAGAGAGAGATGTACCTGGCCGGTCTTCTTCTTTTATTTAATTTGTTTTTTCTAATATGCAGGTACCCTCTGTAAAATAAACAGGAAAAAAAAAAAAAAAAACAAGTGTGGTATACTCTGGTCCTTTCGTATTGATCCGAACAAGAACCGGCCAGTACCAGTTAGTAAGCCGATATGGACCGGAATCAGCTGTGCCAAGTCTTGTACTCGGTACCGATAAAAAAAATGACTCAAGGTACTGTCGAGGACGGTAGGATTTTGACAGCTACTGAAATAATTGACTTCGAGCTAAAGACTCACACTTTTGGCACTAATTGTTCAAAAACAAAAAAACACTGGACCATCAGATATTGGTAGCATGAATCCATGATCTGCTAAATATGAAGAATGTTCACGCTATAGACAGTTCACATTGAGGTTCAAGAGCTTCTTCAGCACTACTTTGTTTACCATAAGGGAAGAGATGCGATTTTGTATAGCTTTCTTTTAGGTGCTGGCTTTTATATACCCCCTGATAACATTTAATTTCTTTATTGACTGCATCAAATAAGGCTTTCTAAGTAGCAAGAAAATTGATTTGGGCTAAAGACTTAGGTGCTTTAATTCAACAATTGTCATTATAGATCTTTTCTTCGAATTTTTGTATGCTGAAATGTAACTACGACCAAAAGAGGTGCAGTCTTAAACATAACATATACATATTCTCTATGTTATCCTTTACGTCTAAGTGCCTTCCTTTAAGGTGATTCGAGAGTAGTGTGATGACATTCATGTGCACCATGGTGAGATGCAACTTCAATTATTTTTTAAGCATCACCAGATTTTCTCTAGTGTGTATCTTTACTGCCCCCTCAATTCTTTTATTTTCATAGATGATTTTCTGCTTCTTGATCAGACCCTACACAACACATATTTCATCATTCATCCAACCCTAACACTAAATCCAATTTAGCCTCCAGATTCTACATACTCAGAACCAGCTTCATCAGAACTACTATTCAACCCAAAAGCCCAGAAAAATCAGCAGCTAAGTTTATGCAATTGTTTGGTCAGTTAAGCTTCTCTCAATCTCCAACAATTTTTACCTCACTTAGCTTACAATTCTCAGCTTTGACGGATTCCCCTAATTGGAAAATTACTACTCAATCATTCCAGTCTGTCTTATTTATCCTTGCAGCCTGCTAAGCTAAACATATCTATGCTCACCCAATATAGGAGCAGCTACCTTCATTGCCGATACATACTGCCTTAAATATGAAACTCAGATTTTACCCAAGCCTAAATCTCGTATCCTAGAACTTCATAACAGCGAATTCTGAGAGGGAACGCCCTGCTACAAACCATCGGTTCTGGTACTAAAGCTGAGTCGTACATCAGTATGTTGCAATAAAGAAAGAATAAATTAAAAACACAAAAAGTATCACTACAGAAAATAAAAAGAAATATATTTTCTGGTTGGCACCTTGGATGAAGAGAAAGAGTGATCATCAATGGTATATGCAGCTTCTTCCTTGAAATGTACTCCAGTTGGTGATGGGGTTTTAGATGCAAAATGTCCCAGAGATGGAGATTCCCAAGGAAGCCGAGCCCGCATGTATGATTTTGCCACATACACAGGTGAACTCACTTCACCATCAGAAACCTGCATTGTTTCTAATCAATGTCAATATCAGACCCTACACTACATCTATATATTTCATCATGATACATCGGGGATAAAAAATGAAAAACTGATCTCATTCCTAGTGGTGGATAACACTTCATGCACACATGACAAGAATGCATGGATCAATAAAAGCCTCCAAAACAAATCAACGTTTTGAAACTTGGTATCAAAGTACCAGGCCCCTCCAGTACCGAGACATACCAAAGGTACATACTAGTACTGGTCAGTCTGGTTGAACCCTTACTTGGCTCCCAAAAATCCCAAAGAATATCAGAAATTTTCAAAAAAAATAAACAGAAGACACTCAAATTTGTTTTTATTAGAAAATCTTAAATAAATATGAATTTAATGTGATACATCTATAGCCTATACAGATGCTGCACTGATTAATGATTAATTCAAACTCATATTGGATTAAGCAATGCATAGCATCGATGACCAAGAAACCAAAAGGTCTCGCCTTAACAAGCCAAATAAAAGTAACTAAGTATCATGATTCATGTCCATAAGACCATAGCATGTAATATACAGCCAACAAGAAGCATCAATCAATAACAATCAACTCTAGTACCGAGTAGAGAATATAACTCAAGACCTCCAATACATATTCATTGACATAATTTATATTGAAATATTATTATAAATTTAAAATAATATAAATCCAGAAAATAAAGACGCACTGCACTGGTTTGGTTCACATCCTTGCATCTTAATAGCATATAATTATTGGACTACTGTGTTTTCTTCTGAAACAATTTATAAGTATTTAATAAAGATAAAATAAATTACAAAATATTCAACAAATATAAAAGTACTAAAATCCAGGTACTAAAACTGCATATTTTTTCCAAAATTTTAAAGAGGCAAAACCAAAACTTGTGCATGAAATTCCAAAAAGGTTACCAAAATCCAGGAATTTATTCGTCAACAACGCCCCAAAGTAGTTAAATCAACTCAAACCTAACTAGTTTAGGAAAACTAGGCTGCCAAATACTCAAAGAGCACATCTAAATCTGCCTTTCTCAAGTAATTAGAACTAGAGCTCCCAAATACTCAAAGAGCACATCTAAATCCTTCAACCCCACCAATTTCTTGCAAAACAAAAATGAGTGGATTCCAACCGGTGTGTACCAGCCTTGTCTGGACTAGGAGCATTACTTAAGGGTCAAATTCTAGTGTTTAAATTTTTTGATAAATACCCTAAAATCCTCCAATAATAATTATTTATCGAAAACCCATAAAAGAACTGGTATGTTGGTCTATTAACCACTGACACTTAAGTGCCCATCTTCATAATCTTTTCATAAATGATCAAAAATTCTCTTGACATAAAATGTTCATTATACCTCAGCCTAACCTTTTAAAGGTCATTTCAATTCAAAGGGCACCTTTTTCACCTGTGAAAAGATCACATAGGTGGGCATTTTAGTCATTTTGGTCAAAGGTTAACGCTTGTAGACAAATGGGTTTGTTTTGGATATTTTTGGCTCCAGGAAGGTTGATTGGCATAAAAAATCTATCTATTGATCTTTTCTGTATATAATTACTTCTAGCAAGGTTGATTGGCATAAAACAAATATCCATCTATTGATTTTTTTAAATAGATAATTACTTTTGAGGGTTCTTTTGGATATTTTCCCCCAAAAGCTTTTATGGACCAACACCTTCGTACCAAACTGATCCCTCTAGTACTGATATAGACCAATTAATTTGAACCATTATCAGTTGGTCCCAAAAACCATGCAATATATATACAAATAACAATGTGATTTAAGATATATGAATTTATTTTCTTACATCTAGTGATGTTTGCATCATATGGAACTGCTTAACGAGTCCACCACTAGAGCTAACCCCGCCGTACAGCCCATACCTGACACCCATATAACCATACCAACACACAATTTATATCATACACCTAAAATGAAGTTGATAACATAAGGAAACCACTAGTTGTTCACAATGTTTCACTTTATTGGCTTAAAAGGATGCTTGGAACTGAAAAAAGTGAATTACCCATGACAAAACAGCTTAAGGTGAAACAAACCTCCAGAAATAAGAATAACTATTGATCCACCTTCCTCTTTGGATCACTAAACTGTCCAGAAAAAAGCATAAATAAGAGGGGCCACTGTTGGGAAAGGATTATAAAAATTGATAAATTTTTGGCTATTAGATATGTTTATCCTAGCACTTAATAACTGATGAATTATTTTGTCGAAAAGCACTTCACACGATGAAGTTAATCAATTTCATGAATCTCACCTAGTAAAAGCTAGGTTCCACTTGTTGCTAGACGGTAAGCTATCGTCAACTGTACGTACTGTAGTTTTAGGAGCTCACAACTCATCGGGTACAATCCCCGAACCTATATTTTTTATCACAAAATGTATCCAAGGGGTCACAGTCTGTCTGCATAGAACCTCCTCGTGGAACATAACCAAAACACGATCTACTAACGGATTATCACTCAATTATACTTTGCCCATCATGACAAATCATTGGTCTTTGGGATAGCTAATCCCTCAACCCTAGTCAAATATGAGTTATCAACGAATAACAGTCCATCCGAGACTACTAGGTCTCATAATGTAACTCACAAAGTCACAACTCCTCACCTATTACATGACATCAATCAATTCCTCGTAAAGGAATCACAATGTTAAGTCAAACCTCGTTGGACTCAATTAGAATCACAATGCTCAAGTCTATGTAAATCCAACCAATGCATTAGTCACTAATGCAAATTTCTATACAACCAATTACATGAATGCAATGTATAAGATATAAGATTAAAATCATAATATACACATGCCAATGTATTAAGACTAAAACATAATCCACACAAATCATTCAACATATGAATAATCTTAATTATAATCGAAACTACAATAAATACTATTCAAATCAATCCCATACTTCATATTCTATCTATCCATCATTAATTCATACTCACTGTAAAATATCATAGCTATAGAACAAACTTTATGATTCTCGGTATGTCGACGACCTGACTGAAGGTGTGCCGAGAAGTTTGGTAGACCTCCTCGGTATGCCGACGCAGTTTCGATAGACCAAACCGATATTTAGAAGTTGTCACACAGAAATTTCGGTGGTTTTGGTATACCGAAGGGACTTTGGCAAACTGACCCGAACTACCAAATTCTAAGAGAATCTTTCGGTGAAGCCTTTGGCATACCGAGTAGCTTGCCAAGGTCTACCCAGAATTCCTGGTAGACTCTTCGGTATGCCAAGAGGTGTACCGAAGCTCTGATAACCCCCAGAATGCAGGAATTTTCACACCTAAATCACACACAACATATACATATATTTATATCAAACATCTTGGAATACTATTCCACACATAACCCAATAAATCTATATACAAACAATCACAAATCAACACAATACATACAATCACACATAGATTTACAGTCTAGAACACTTCTAAACCTATAATCCATATTAAAACATGATTCATACATACATATAATAGATTAGATGCATTAGATCATTGCATACACACAGAACATGACATATTTACCTATATTATATCGAAAATAAGAGTTCCTTTGCATACCTACCATAGGTTATAGGGTTCGTAGAGTAGAACAATACTCCCTTCTGCGTTAATGGCTAAAACATTCTGCAAATCTTTCAATCCAAGCTTCAAAATCTTCCTCTTCTCCCTTGTACAGCTGCTCTCTTCTCTCTCCTTCTCAATATTCGAATTTCACAATAAGTGGTCGATTAGGTTAATCTTAAATCCTTATTAGATTCAATTTAAGTTTATCCTAATTCTACACCCTTAGATTAGATTAGATTAGATTAGATTCTAATAATTAATCATGGCCCTACAATATAACTTAAGTAATGATTCAATGTATTGCATATGGTATTCCATCAAGCACTACACCAATCACAACAAGTGAAAGTCAAACATTAAGTTACTTCTAAAATTTAAATTAACTTCCTAAACTCTTAGTTATTTACTTACCCTATGATTTAACTGGATCTTACAGGCGCCCAAGTAGAATACCTGAAAGCCCAATTGCCTTGGTGACCCAGATGATCAAGAGGACATCACATGGGATGATGGTGGGGTTTAGCATGACCAGACATGGTACATTGCCAAAGAGCATGCATTTGCATTTCATGTGGTTGTGTATGCCTCATTAGTTTTTTAGGAATTGTGATTGCCATTCATGTCATTCCATCCACATCAAACTAAATGACCCATCTGAATTTCATGCTAATGCATGACATTGGATAAGGATGTAACTGATATATATTTATATCCAGAAGGACAGAAAAAAGCTACTCCAGCTGAATACCATTTGGATAGATGTTAGGGGTAGATTTTTTATTCTTTTATTTGATGGTCTTTACTAGGGGAGTTGCTTCATTTAGATTTTTTGGGATGTAAACCATTTAAGTAACTTTATTTTCATAAATTGTTACTTCTTTATTCATATGGCCTTATTGGATTAATTCCCTTTGTTGTTTTAAATAAAGAGGATTTATAACTTTGATTTGCTTCCGCTTATTCATATGTGTTTATGCTCGTTTTGGCTTTGGATATCCATCCCTTTGAGGGGTGAGAGTTACGCCTTGGGATCCATGTGCACCTTTGAGGGGTGAGAGTACGTCTTGGGATCCATGTGCACCTAGGAATGTCTACCACGGATCTAGGGTGTGACAAAATGGTATCAGAGAAGGTTTAAAGTGTTATTAAGAGATTAATCTGACATAGAACCAATTTGTAGGAATTGGAAAATTCTTAGAAATTAAGCCTTGGGTGTGTGTATATATATATATGATTAGGTTAAGGGGTTGTTAAGGGGGTAGATATGTAGGATGTGTGAGAGGTGGGCCATAATGATGTGTGCATCCTGAAAGGTGTCTTCCAAAAGGTGATTGAGAGTGAAAGGTAGCACCACTTTTAATAACCATGAGGGGGATCCATAGGGATGTTGTGTGATGAAAACCCTAAACTAAGTATCACATTGAGATACCACAGTTGAAGGTTTGTGATGACATGACATGAGATATCTTGTACATATGCAAGAACATAACATTATATGCCTTTCCGATGTTCCAGACCAATGGGTGAGAATTATTGAAATGAAAAGGAAGTACTAATGTATGTATAAAAGAATCTAAAAGACTTTAGATATATTTTTATTATAATGGTTTGAAAAATCCAAAGTATGTGTAATACACTATAATTATATTAAGAAAATTCAAAAATATAGACTTGTCCAGGTTCAATACCAGGGCAACCTGGACCAGCTCTAACCATGGTTTGGCCTTATAGAAAATAACCAGAGAAAGCTCAGTAATTCCTCAATTTAAAATATAGGAATATAGTATGTGTTATATACGTAGAAGACATAAGTATAATAAAGTGATATTTGACTTTTAAGAAGTGTGATGTGTTTGTGAGTGTAAATAATAAATAAATTCAATATATAAGTATTGGGTGTATATATGTGTAAACATAAAAGTGTAAATAATAAATAAATTCAACATATATATATACATACATACATACATACATACATACATACATACATACATATATATATATATATACACACACACATATATAGATATACGTATACATATATATGTATATATATACATACATATGTATGTATATTTATGTATATATACATATACGTACATGTATATATACACACACATATATATATATGTATGTATGTATGTATGTATGTATATATATACATACATACATATATGTATATATGCATACATATATATACATATACGTATACATATATACATATATATATATATACATATATATACATATATGTATATATGTATGTATATACATATGTATATATACATACATATATATATATATATATATGAACATATATATATGTATATACATACATACATACATACATACATATATATATATATATATATATATATATATATAATGTGTATGTATACATGCTTCCAAACATTAAATAAATATATATAATATATACTTAATAAAAATATAAAATAAATTAATATGAAAATTGTGCAACTGTCGGCAGCCTCGTCGGCAGGTCCATTGCTCTACCAACAAGTCGATGAACCGTCGGGGACCTGCCAATAAAAATAGGTTTAGATCTATTTTCTCATATTCTCTCTTTCTCAACCTCTCCTTCGTTTTTCAAGTCCTGGATATCTCCATCTAGAGGTTTTCCACCATCTTGGATTTTTCCCCTCTTTTTTCAAGGTTGGCATTTTGACCCTTTGTCCCCATTCTTTTTAGATTGTTTTGCTCCTTTAGAGATTATGGTAAGGTCTAAGAATCAGTCTTATAGGCCCTCTAAAGCGCCTTGTAGACAAGCTTCATCCTCGAGGAGACCTCATACCCCCACTTGATCCCCATCGAAGGCGGATTCATCGTTTCATGAGTCCAAGCCTTCGAAAGACTCCTCATCTGAGCAAGAGGAGAATACTCCTCTAGCCCCACCTTATGTAGATCCTAGCGTTTTCCATACCTTATGTAACCATAATGTCATTCTCGAACGTGCCGCAGTCACCTATCATCGTCACCCTTATGGCATATCTGAGCTTCTCCAAGCCGTTGGCTAGGAGAATATTCTAGATTGGGGTCGGCGTGTTTACTCATATGTTGTTCGAGGCATGTACATCTCTGTTACGAGTACATCCCTCAATCATCTGACTATCGATTTTGAGCTGGCAAGTCAGACCCATACTTTGAATGTGATCCTTATTTCTTCTCTCATTGGGGTCTTAGTCTTTGATGGCCCAATGAGGCCCCCCACCTCTTGCTCCTACAGATAAAGTTGCAGTTACTGCCTTTTTTGGGGGGGGCAAAGTGTTCCCTAGAGGAAAGGAAACTCCCTCAAAAACACTTCCTTGTTCCCTCACTATCGGGTACTACACAATATCTTCACTCGCAATGTGTACCCTCGCCACATGAAAAAAACGGATTTTAATGCCTATATGGTGCTGATCCTCTACTCGGTTGCCACCGAATTCAGCATTGCCTTCCTTCCTTGATTATGCAACACGTTATTTGTTTTATCCGGGCATCTAAACACGGATATCTTCCTTTTGGGTATCTTATCTCTTGCGTGGCAAACCATTTTGGGGTTGAGATGCCACCTCAGAGTTCGACCCAGTTCCTTCCACCTTTCACCGTAAACAATTTGAACCAGATGAACCAAAAGCCTCATCCGCATCAAAGGATGCACAAACCTATCCCCCAGCCTCAACATCCCCAGCAACAGGATCAATCGCCGATTGAGGCTCAGGAGCCAAGAGCTGATGAGCAGCCAGCAGCACCCACATGAGCTCCACTGAGGACTTTTGCGCGCAAGATTCCGATGAGAGGGTCCATAAAGTCTCGTCTTGCTGCTTTGGAGCAGCAAACTGAGATACATGCCGGTCTGTAGCAAATACAGCAGCAAGTGACCACTGTTCAAACCACCCAGGGGAGGATGGAGCAGCAACTAAAGATTGTGCAAAGGACACTCAGGAGGGTGGTGCGATATCTGCACGACATCTCATCAAGTTGTCGCCATGCTGATGATGCTTTGCCTCCTTCACCAGGCTCGGGTTAGGATCAGTAGGGGTAGTGATAGATGGATTGGAATGTATTTTGTAATTTAGCAAGAATTTACTTTTGATGTTATAGGATCATTAGGGGTAGTGATTTGAGTGAAAAGGGAAGTTAGATATAAGAGGAAAAAGGGGGTGCGTGAACCGTGTTTTTGGGAAGAGAGATTAAGGTTTCGGTTGAAGAGAAGAAAAGAAAGAGAGAAAGAGAAGAGAGGCAACTGCAGTTTTAGGAGAGAGAAGTACAACAAAAGAGAGAAAAGAAAAGGAAGAGAGTGTTGGAAACAAACCAAGGAGAAGGTGATGAAACAAGAAGAAGAGAGGATTCTATAAGTTTCTAGGTTTCAGCATTAAGGTAGGTCACCTCGGTTGCTTCTCTTATTGTTAATAATAATGTCCATGGGTGTGGGTGAGAATAAATGTCACATCCCCAAACTTAAGGAAATTCACATAGAACCCCTCGTGTTTGAAACGTGACTCTCACCTCAATCGAAATTGGGAATGGTAATCAATATAAGAGCCAAACCATAGAATTTAAATAAAACTTGAAGGAAATTACTTTACTGAAAATAATAAAAATATAACTAAGTTATTACATCCAAAACATCTAGGGAATCACGGCGTAAAACAAATTAAAATACCCTATTCTCATGCTTAAATCAGATCCTATCCCTATACATAATATCTAACTAAGAAAAGAATAAATCCTATTACAAATTCTAAGTATAAATCAAAGTACGCAATCATCCAGTCTAGCCATATCATCATAAAAGTGTTCCTCATCTTGTACTCCATTATTTTCTGAATTATTGCTCAAAGGCGTCAGCTATACTTAGCTCAATAAATAGAACAATTAAACTGTATTTTAGATTGGAATATGATCAAAATCACTCTACAATGATAAAACATAGACTAAACAACAACAATATAATAGATATGCAATGTACATGTGAAGTGAATGCAATGTGATGCCAGTCAGACTATAAATGTATGCAATGTACGCTCTTGCAACAGTAATGATGATTACCACATGTAATCCATGAACATGAATATGATGTTAAGTTAATGCATATTGTTTGGCATTCGATTAGTGTATGTTCCACATCCGCTCTTATCGTACTAGTCGAGATGTCTCACCCAGAACACATCCCCCGATATTTGGTTGGATTAGTAGACTATTTTATCTGTACATCATAGTTTCTAGGAGCTTCGACCTAGAGGTCACAAGCGCCTCAGTTATTTTCAATCATAGGGACAAATCCTACGGAATCACACAGATTAACCTCTATGAATCTTACATTAAACGACAACTAACAGAATTCACTCAATTTAATTGGTATATTGGGAATGACACCCATAACATATCCCTTACCATGGACGTATTAGATTGGTCTATTGGGATTTACGGTCCACCCAGGACTTCCTCACCATTATGATAACACTCATTATGTCCATAACATTCAACACATGGATTTATGGGGTATAGTCATGGCATTAGACCTACACAAGGTCAATAATGAAAAACAGGCATATGCTGTGCAAGTGTAGTATAGGTGCACATTAACTAAATACACAATAAGTGTACAATGGTGTAATAAATCTAAGTAATTAACATGAGAATGTAAATCATATCATATACTTCATGGTATTCAATCAACTTCAATTCATGAGTAATTATACTCAAACATGTGAAATTATCAATCAATCAAATTAATTATCAAAACATGTCATAATACCATCATAATCATCATATATTTAATCACATGTAATCATGAATCCAAATTCCAGTATAACACTCAACATGTAAACAATCAAGGACTGTCCAGCAGGCTAACCGGCATAGCGGTTGCCCACCGGCAGTCTAGGCAAAGTTTAAAATCCAACAGACAAATAATTGGTCGTACCAGCAGGCCAGTACACCGGTTGGCCACCGGTAGGTTAGGCAGGGACCAAAGTTACAAACATACAGACAAGTATAGTCACCGATAGGCTAACCGACACATGCTAGACAGAGACTCCAAGTGTATATGTGATGTCCGGCAGGCTAACCGGTACACCGGTTGGTCTACCGGATACCACCTAGGTGAACTGGGAGACTAACCGGCACACCGATAGGCTGCTGGTTTGCCCAGAAATAGCAAAATTTTACGAAATTCAATCTTAGAGTTGGTTTTAGCAAAAACATCTTTCTAATACATATTTAAAAATCAAAATCTGAATCTAACCCAATAAAAATACGAGTCAAAATAACAACTTACCATTGCTATGATGATCATGCATTAAGAATCTTAAGTTTTAATGAAAACAAATTGTTCTTGAGTTTGAATTCAATGTATTATGCCACATCCAAATTGAAAATAAAGACTAATTGAGTTACTCACCTTGCTGTTGATTGTCGGATCTTCTTCCTCTTCAACTCAGTTCAAGTTTGAATTGTTCTTCCTCCTTAGCTTCTAGTTCCAGCAAACTTCGACACACCCTCTTTCTCTCTTTGAATATGATCCACACATCCTCTAGTGTTCTTATATAATTTTTAATGAGTGTCTTAGTTGGTCTGTGAGTTGTTATCTTAATCATATCATGTTTTCATTTATTGCCCTTAGATTAGATTAGTTTATTTACAGCCTTTAGATTAAAGTGTCCTACTCCTAATGTGAATTAATCATTACATTTATCTAATCTAACCTTATCCTAATCAGATTTAAAGTCTTTTACTTTTAATCCCACCCTTTAGATTAGTCCAATTGTTCCTACGAAATCCTAGCCATTGATTTTTAAGTCTTATAATTGTATTAGGAATACCAATAGGTGTTTAGACATTGGTTTAGAGTCCTAGTTCCCTTATAACTTAGTGTTTAATTTTTATGGTTTAATTATCACGAAAATTACTTATTAATTAATCTAATTTAGTTTGGCCATAGTCTTATTGGGCTTTACTTAAGTCTAGTCTAATTAATTATTAGAGTTAGGTCGTGTTTGGTTAATTCTAGTTTAATCTATTCACCCAATTTTCTATTAAGCTGAAATTCTTTATTTATGACCCTTGTTTATTTACTATAATCCTAATTGTATATTATTTTATTAATCACTTTAGGTTAGTTGAATTATAGCCTTTAGATCTAAGTTTAAAAGTTCATACAACAACTTAACCACACATTATAACTTAAAGAGGTATGATTGTGTGTGAAACACTTTGGTTTCCTATTGTATAGCCCACCAATCACAAGCAGTCAAAGTCAAATATGTAACTAACTTTCTAAAATTTTAAATTAACCCTTACATTTTAATTAATTACAAATTAATCCCTATAGAAGTTCAGGTTATTACAATAAATGCGTCTATGCATGTAGGTTTATGTATATAAGTGTGTGTGTGTGTGTGTATGCGTATCTAATCGTAGATCTAAGTATGCACATGGTATTAAGTACATGTTATGTTGTAAGGTGCATTTATGGAATATATATATATATATATATATATATATATGTTAAATAGACTGGGTAGAGTGAAGGCATGAAAGAGGACTATAGAATGAATAATAAATACTTGAATGAAGATTATATAAGGTGTAAGACCAATAGAGGGCAAGAAGGAGTGAAAACTGGGATTTTTTTAGACTACACCCGGGCTTTAGCTGACTTGTGGTTCAACCTTGGGATGGACCGAAGTTAAATAATTTATTTTATATTTTTCTATGATTTCTATGTTCGTTAGGAACACAGTGGTTCAAGTTTGAGGTCAATCCAATAAGCACACAATTAGTTATGACCAAAATACTGAACACACGTCAAAGATGAAAATGTAGAAAAACTTGCTGGTCCTTAGACCGAAGCTGGGTAGGAACCGAAAACATGAACTAAAATGTCAGTCTTACCTTAGGTTTGACCTAAGCTCGGACCAAAGCCCAATGTATGTGATGTTTTTTAGTGAGTTGGATTTGACCCTAGGGAGGTTGTGTGTGGTGGTTTTAGTCCATAAAAATGTGTATGTGAGGAGGTATGCACTAAAGTAGTCTGAAGTGCCATGAAGTGATGTTTTTTGTGAATGAAATGGGGTACTATAATTTCTAGGAGAATATGTATTATTATAATTTGCATGTGCAACATGTTTTAAATGTTATGATTGAGTGTGTTTATGTGCATGGCATTTGATATGCATGAGGAAGAAATATGAGGTTGGTTAAGGGAATTGAGCCCAGTGTAACCAATCTGGACATTAGATATGCACGAGGATGATGGAGTGTGTGTGTGCTGATGTTATAATTATTAAGATCATTTCTGTTTTAAAGGAAAATTCCGACGTGAACTCCTTGGGATGAAGATCCCTAAACTTGATAAGGACGATCCCGATGCGAACTCCTTGGGTATTAACCCCTAAACTTGGTAGAAGCAAATTGTTATGAGAATTGAGCCCGGTAGGTTGAAAATCCAACAAAAACCATGATTTGAACATGGGATGAGAAGGAATGACCATTAGAAATTAGGAACATCGAGAAATGATTACTTGGAAAATCCGGCTGATCACTGGATTTGCATTCATTAGCATTCATAAATGGTGTGTTGCATTACGTGTGCTTGTTTATCATTTTGCATAGCATTCATTCATTTCCTTATTTAATTATTTTCTATATTTTAATGATATTCGTCACTTGTGTTTACTGCTTTGATATTCATTTAATATTGTGGTTAATGTATTAATGCATGTAAAGGATCCTAACTGTTAATTCTAAATGGGAGAGTATCATGTCAATGTTGTATAGCATGAATATATACATGTGGCTGGCTTTATTGTTGATTGTATGAAACATAGGACCTATGGTTCATACCTGGCCTTAAACGCTCACACCTATGTGTGATGTCCGTCCGACAGGTTAAGGTGGAGAATTGGAACGAAGGTTTCTTAGAAGAATAAAGACTTTAGTTGCTTTTATTTTCTGATTTCAATTTACATAGAGCATGTAATAGGTTATGAGTAGTTGATTTTCATTAGTTTCAGTTTTGGATTAAGACAAAGATGTAATAGACTTGGGTTATTTTATGGATGGTTTGGTTTGATTTAGCTTCGGCATGTTATTTATGATAATGTTTTGAGGTTGGTTTCTACATCCAAAGGGTTTGGATCCGAAAGTCACAGCTTGGAGTCCTCGAGATCAAATATCTCAGATTCTGGGCATGACAACTCACCTCCCTCTCCCCTCTTCCTCTACTGCAGCTGCTGCCGCGACAACAACACTCTCCCTCTCTCTCTTCAAAAGCAATTTGCAAATCCTTGGGCGTCCCAAAAAAGAAACTGGGACAAATTGGATATCTTTTGATCCGATGCTTAATTTTCACTGTATATCTTGTGTGTTTATTTAAGTTCAACTGTGGTAAATCATATGGGGTATAGATATATCCTTTCTTTTCTACCTCTGTTTGTTGCCTTTAAGTTATGTAAAGTGATTATTTTTTATACAGTTGTAGTCTCTTGTATTCTCAGTCATTCGTTGGATTTAGTTTATAATATCCGGTACACAATTCAACCCAGATCCACTCCTTAGCTGCAGCCATGAGATCCCACTGGACCCAGCAAGAAATACATCAAAACTGCAACAAAAAAAAAGAAGCTTAAGAATATTCATCAAATTCTTATATAATATGTGTTTATGAGTGTAAAGATTATTACAATGACCCTGTTGATTCTTCCAAGAGTAATCTTATACCATTTTCTTCAAATAACTATCATAAGTAGACAGAGTTTACATTTCCATGAAGAGGATGTTTTTGTTGTTTTGCTTATTCTAGGTAGCTCCCCTCCCTATATATTCAACCATCTTCACACCTTCTATGCAATAAATCCTTACAACACAGGAAAGATGTGAGAGGATGAAGAAGTATCTTCTTCTTCTCTCTCTCTCTCTCTCTCTCTCTCTCTCTCTCTCTCTCTCTCTTTAAATCCTTTGCTCTCTCTCCCCATTTCAAGCATCACTTTCCCAAATTTGTCTTATGTTTTCTCCATTTTATCTCAAATTTCAAGCAATTCTATTTCCATTTGTTACCTCAAAGCATAGTCATCTCAACTCCTTTTTAAGTTCAGTTTCTTTCATCCTTTCTTTTGATCTGGGCTTTGCTTTTCCTTACCAGTCCTCCAACCCCAATTTAAGTAAAACTCCATTAAAGCTTTACCTCTTTTGGATTCTGGGTTTCTTTCTTTTCGTTGAGAACTCAGAACTCTATCACACATAGCCTTCAATATAAAGCATAAACTAGATCTACTTGTGTTTTGAGATTACTTAAGTGTTTGCATTAGTTGATTTCTGTAATCAACAATGGTGGTGGAGAAGAAACAAGAGCCATAAACCCAAACGGTTTCAGTCCAAAAAGCTCCGAAGTTGAGGAAGAATACTCTTCCAAACTTTCTCCAATCTGTGAAACTCAAATAAATAAA
>JAUPMG010309004.1:0-30428 GCA_031762675.1 Pachysandra terminalis
GCATGCGTTATATTAGTTATTAATTATTAAATTGGGTTGTCTAACCTATTTTATATCTTAATTAAATTCTATGGCGTTTTATATGATTAGAGGTTCTTTTAACTGATTCTAATCCTAACTAATTAGGAAGATTTACTAAAATTTCTTAGATTACTATTTTACCCTTAGGTTTTCTAATTGGATATTTTTACGTGAAATTTCAGGTTGTTACACTAGGTTCCGTCAATCAATACATGGAGTCTCAACCCCAATATGTCTAGTCCAAGTGTTAGTGTTTGGTAGGGTCAATATCTGAGGAACTCAAGGTTGGAAAGTCTTCCTTTGATTCTATTCTATAACTCCAACATATAACATGCGTATCTAATTGTACCAAGAATAATCCAAACAAGTTTCATCGATAGGCTAGTCGGTGTACCGACGCCTACTAACCAACTCCATGGCCTAGTCTCCTTCGGTAAAGTGGTCGGTGTACCAACCCCGACCGAAGCACTACAATGGTCTCCTGTCGGTAGGCTTGTTGGTGTACCGACGCCTACTGATCAACTCATAATCCTAATTTCTTATACTATCGGTAGGCTCGTCGGTGTACCGACGCCTACCGACCAGTAACAGTGATTCCCTATCGGTAGGCCCATCGGTGTACCAACGCCTACCGAAGAACTTGATCTCTCATTCCTTAACTCCATCGGTAGGGTGATCAGTGTACCGACGCACCTACCGAGGATTCACGATTGCGTTTTCTGTGTGACTTTCTCCTAAATTTCTTACGATTCTATTTTAATTATCAATCAAACAACTCACACATATCTTATACAATTTTTTCAAGCTAAGATTCACAATCAACAAAAACCCAAATTAAATTTAATTTATAATTCATCAACTCAGTCCATTAATAATGCTTTCATGGAATCATGCTTACAATCATGCATTCAAACAATCCCAACACAAGGTCTACATGTTATTCCAATTGAATTATACATAGTAAAGAACTTACAATGATTTTCCTGACGGATCTGAATTGGTAATCCTAAGTCTCCCTTCTTCTTCCTTTTTCTTTTCTCTTCTTCTCCTTGCTTAGTCTCTCTGTTTCTCTCTATTCTCTCAGTCTCTAAACAACCTGTTTCCTACGATTGGGAGGTTAGAGTTATTGGGAGATACTTCCCTAATTCCTCTCCATCACCCCCACATCCAAGGAAATGTCCTATGACTTGTTCAAAGCTCGTTTGAATTGAGTCTAATGGATGCTAGTTATATAATTTACCCCAACTAAGAGTTAATTACACTATGACCCCAAATTGAATATTTGTTTCAGGTTATCACTTATGGTCCAATTAGTATATTAATTCATACTATAATTACAGGAAAATTACTAATTAATCTCTGTAATGCCACTAGCGATTCATCCTCATTAATTATCTTGTTTAATTAATCTCTAACTAATTAACATATTTTATTTACATGTTAGGGTCACTAAATGTCGCTACTACAGTTCGTTCACCCTCTTGCCCTGATAGTTGTCGACAATACTTCTTGACAAGTCTCATTCCCCCACAGTTGAAACACCTAGGTAGCTTGCGTGACTGACATGGTGTCACAGTTGGAGCCATAGCCACAACTAGAATAGGTTTCTCTGAACCCTTGTGCTTCTTATCTAAGCCTCTCTCTCCTTATCTTATTCTCTCAATCTAGAAATTTTACCCTTTCCTCCTTCATTCATCTTCCCATTCATAGCTCTTTGAGTGGTCTGCCTCCTCTCTTGCTTCCTTTGTACCAATTCACTCAAGTCTCCTATGATCATATATAAGCCCGTCACCAGGGAATCCATCCCTTCATTAACAGATGAACCTCACCAGTCATATTCTTCGGTCCTCCAGCCATCTACAGTGCACCCCCAATTCTCTAAGTAATTATCCATAAAATATTTATATCAATTATAGCAATCAGTAACGAGTCATGTTATACACACAAAATATAATTTCGTACATGTGAATCCTATAATTCATATGTCTATGTTCCTTCCTAGAAAATAAAAGTGTTTTCAAAATCATACATATATGTATCACACATAATTCAGCAAACACAAAAATAAACAGTTCACATGTAACACGGCACACAATTCAAAACATTTCACGAGAAGCACACAACACAGAAACAATCACATCATTCATAAAATTCAGCAAACAAGTCATGCTATACACACCACAAAATTTCATGTGATTCCTAGGTTTACATGTCTCTATGTTCCTTTCCAGGTTTCACCAAACTTGAGAGCCTCTAGATCTTTAATCTAGAGCAATCATAACAAGTAATCACACAAATCATGTTATACACACAATACACAATTGCACTCATAAGAGTCCTAATGTTCATATCTATGTTCCCTTCTCCCTAGGTAATCTAACCTGACTTTGATACCAATTTGTCACGCCCCAAATCTGAGATATGTAATCTCAAGGATATTCATGGAGTGACCTTCGAATCCAACTAATGGATGCAGCCAAACCATAAACACCATTCCATATGGTCCATCAGAGATAACTAATAACAGCAGAAATCTCCATAAAATTAAACCATTTACTTCACATCAAAACCCAAGATAAATTTAACAACTAAATCATGACATCGAGCCCTTAAGGGTCCTTTACAAATTTTCCAAAATGTCCAAAAATAGAAAACTAAATGATAAGTCAGCCACAAGATTGGATCTGGTCTACCCAATCCAAGTCCACACCCGCTCCTCAATCATGCCGGAAACCTGTTGCAAGTAGGCGTGAGCTTTGGAGGCTCAATAGGAAATCGAGGAACTATGCCTCTTCCCATTAACACAGACAAACAACAATATAACTCACACCATGCAATCCGTGTACTAAAACATGCTTCTAATATCACACCCATAATAATAATAATCAACAATCAATCTTATACTCATAACCACAATAGGTAGCAATCAATTCCAAATTCACAACAATGATATACAGCAACCCACTATACACTCATAACAATGACATACAATAACCATCTCAGACTCATAATAGTAATTTACAACAACCATCTCACACTCATAATCATCCTCATAACAGTGATATACAACAGTCAACACCCATAGGAAGTTAAATAACATACAACATCCACAAGTACAAAGTGAATACGAACATGAGTTAAGCATATGATGCTAATGACACACACACAAGGAATGGTAATGAAGATGAATGTACATGATGCATAATGCTAATGATGGAATGATGTAGATGAAGTGAATGCAAATATAAGGTGTTAGGACTTGCCTAACCATTATAAACCCATACTCACATCTCCTATGAGAATCTACCCAAGGAATGTGCCAAAACACTCACATGACCATTTTCTTTCAGGGAATGCTACCCAAGGTAGGAACTACCGATAATACTTTCCTTTTAGGGAATGCTACCCAAGGTAGGAACCATTGATAATACTTTCCTTTCATGGAATACTACCCAATGTAGGAACCACCGATAATACTTTCCTTTCAAGGAATACTACCCAAGGTAGGAGATACCAATAACACATTTTCTTTTAGGGGAGATACCATGAAAATATTTCCTTTCAGGAAAATTCTTGCCCAAAGGTAAGAGATACCATAAACACATCTCCTTTCAGGTGAATTCTGCCCAAGGTAAAACACCATGACACATGCAAATACACACATATACTCATCAAAATTTCCTATCTTAGGAGTTCTGGGGTCCAAACTGTGATCACTCTAGGATCACACCAATACATGCCTATTTAATGACTTGGTCACACAACGACCTCACACACCACATGCATAGCTTATGAATTTCATATCCACATACTCATACATCTCATAGACAAATATTCTCAGATAAAAACCAGTACGCATACTTCTCATATATCATAACACTCAATGTCACTTCACAGTAAACTATCATACAAAGCAAACATCATTTTATTACACCAATCATTACGTACACATTATTATGAAAAACTAATACCACACACAACCTCACAAGACCAAAATAAAACTCCCCATAAAAGACCACTCCTATTGGCTTCGGCCCTAATTTTTGGTCTCCCCAAGACTGGGTCGAAACCCTTCTGTCCCCCCTTCAATCTTCCCCAAACTTCGGTCCCTTTTCCAGAAATTTTTGATCCATCTTTGGGTCGACCCCCAAGCGAGTTTAAACTCGGGTCTTCCCAGAAAATTCCCAAAATTCATATTTAATTCCCATTTTACAACTCACAACACTAAAACATCCACAAAACAGTTATAATCATTAAATTCATATTAATTTCATCATTCCAACCATTTCACCCATCAAACTGCATATATGTGCTTCAATCTATACATTAGGTCAAATACTCATTAGATCATTGCCATATTAGCATTCATATCAATACATACACCTACTCACTTTAATATTTAGGTTCATGTAACATCATATATTAAATCCAACAAAGTCATTGTACTTAAATATTAACATCATCATTTTCTATGCTAATGCAAAGAGGGAGAACCAAGGATGCTACCTCAAGGTGATTTTTGCAGAGATTTTCCAGCAGCAAGACCTCTCTAATGCTCTCCTTTCCAGCAACTTCTTCTTTCTTCCTTTCTCTCATTTTCTTCCTTTCTCTTCTTTTCTTCCTCTCCCTTTCTTTTTAGTCCAAAACCGATCTCCCACCCTCTCGGTTGTGTACTACAAGGAAGTGGAAGTGGTTATGGGAAACCTTCCCATAACTCCCATATACCTAGATAGAAGGTGGAGAGAATCAAGGATTCTTTCCATCTCTATCCTAACCTCTATTCAAATTCAAATTTGAAGTAAGTCTAATTTACCCCTAATGTCTTGGTTATTTAACTATCTCATCCCCATGGCCTCATATGTCCAATCCAATGCCCTATTCTCCAGAAGATTTAAATATTACATAAGTGACCCTAATATTTTTACTGTTAGAATAATTATCCTTATAGTCTATTGTTATTACAAATAGCTACCAATTCAGTTAATAAGACATAGATCCCTTTGTAACTTTTCACAAAAGATTATTTTTATTTATAATTAAATTATATTAATTATAACCTAAGGACAAGGGCACTACAGCAGGCCGATTGGGGAACTGACAAACTCTTCGGTTTTGTCTACCCAATAGTAGAACCTTGATCGATGTGGAATGGTTCTAGTATAATGGTCTTCAATGGTTACAAACGAACCTTCAAACTCATATCCTTTATCGGACAACCCAACAGTTGAGTTGTAGCAGCGAATAAAAAATGGAAGATGAGAAGGTAATGCAGCTAAAAACTTATCCATGGTGACTGAGAAAAAATAATTAAGTTTGTGCATATTGACCATATTGATGTCCTAGTCCATCCTCATTTTAATTACCGCCTAAATGCCCCATATCTTGTATTATTACTAGATGTGAGACATCTAAAGTGGGGAAAATCTCTTATTTGCCAATTTTCAGGTAATTTAGATAAAGATGGTTGGTGTTCCATTCAACCAAACTTTACGTTTTCCTTAGAAGATCCTCATCTTCCAAATGCGTTCGTAGTTTTTGTACGAATAAAGAATATTGACATGTTACCAGAATCATCATGTTGCATTTTTCATCTCACTTCATTAGTCGTGTGCAATTTTAAATATGTTTATGGTGTACATTTACAGCCTTCCAACCATGAAAACATAAAAAGGGTTGGTCCGAGTATAGAAGTTGAAGGATTTTATAGGGTTATCCGGCTATAGAAGGTTTTCTTCTACATAATGAGTCTTTTCAAGAAACAACAGTAAAAAAGAAAAAATATCCAAATATCCCGAGTCCGCTTCTTTATGTTACCAACTATACCCTCATCAGAAGCACATAGCTCTTCCTCATCTTCTATCATGGTTGTCCAAAATCCCCCACCTCCTCAAATCACCAACTCTCCTAATCAGGATTCTGCTGCCATTTTAATGATAAGTACTCAGCCTGGTACTTCCACACAAAGTCATGAAGAAGAATCCATCTTAGATACTTATGTTATATTAGATGATTGGCCTCCAAAGATGAACTATAAAACTACAACACCTAAACAATTGGTTAATAATCCTCCAGAATTAAGGGATAATGTTAGTTATCTGTTGGTGCATAGTACAAAGTCCAAACAGCTACAACAATAACAAACTAGACAGTTAAATTATCTTATTCATTGGCCTAAATTTGCAGAAAAACATATTCAACACATTGAGGAGCAGCTTGCACAAATCCAGAACATCTTACATGCTATTTATGCTGAACGTAGGCAATAAAAATCTATAATGCCAAAAAAAGTAAAAGCAACATCAGAAGCTCATGAGCATAATACGCAGTTTCTAAGACAGCAAACTAAAGAATTCAAACAACAAAAATTCGAATAAGCAAGAGCTAAATTCCCTGTACCTCATCAGCTTTTCGGCATGACTGAAAATCCAGAATCAACTGCTGAAAACCGAGATTCATCTTCTCAAGTTTTTATAACGCACTCCAAGCCTCCACTTTAATTTTCATATAATATCACCCCTTTTGGTGTAAATATTCCAGTCATCAATATTGGTAATACTCCTCCAAACAAAATTGAGGATATTATCCGAATCTAAATCCAACGGGCATTCATTGCACAACAAGCAAGACATTCTTTAAATGAACAATTGTTTGAGCTGCTAGTCTCATTGATTGGAAATTTAAAATATTGGTGGCATTATCTTACCCCAATTCAAAGGCAAGATATTATTACAAGAGGATTATCAGAACTTGGTGCTAAGTTATTACAAGAATTCAATCCAATAAGAGCTCTTAAAAAAGGTACGGATATCCTCATGCTTGCCCGCAGTCTATATTGAGAGTTATGCCCAAGAAATTTATCATCTTGGCTGCATCTTATGCCTATAAGAAATATTCAATTTCTTGCCTCTATTCTTGAAGCTATTGGGAGTCTTGTCCTTGAAGAACTTTCGGCTAAAAATATCGCTATTGAGAGTCTTGTCTTTATTGATATCGATTAACATTCGGCAAGAAATCAAAAAACTTTATGGCATGCATGCTCGAAAAACTCTTCTAGCAATTACTCAAGGAGCTTGTACCTAGATAACAGATATTGAATCATATAATCTTCCCCGAAAATAGTACAAAAAACGACCACGCTTTCATCGAATTCATAAAAGATGTTCTCTCAAGCCATACAAATTCTTCAAAAGAAAGCCTTTTACAAAAAATGGAATACGATATACAAAAGCGGATACGTGCTCTACTTGCTAAAAAAAGGGTCACTATGAAAACATTTCCCTACAAAAGCTCTAAAGAAAATTAAATTTTTATTTCAATTGCCAGAAATTGATGATAAATGGGATTTAATCGAAAGCAAAGAACAATTCATTCAAATGTATCAAGTAGACGATGATGATATTCTCACTACTGCTGATATTTCAAAAGACTTGGAAAGTATGGAGATCAAGATGATTCATATATCATACGCTGAAGAATCAAATTCTGATCAGGATGACTATTGGACTAATCCCACAACACCATCAACATCTTTCTCACATTGTCACGTAATCAATACTCCAATATTGATGAGGAGTATGAATCAGAAACGACTTCCAACTTCGAACTAGAAGATGATAGTCCATCACAACCTAATATCTCTGCAACTATTCTTCCAAAACAATCTTTTCCTAGTAACTATCGAAGAGGTTTCTTAGCAATAGTTCTGCCCGAAAGCACATCATAAGCCAATAGTATAGATAAAGATGTTCTACAGATCAAGCAGCTTATCAGATTTGCTAATTGCATATTGCAATTGACGGTCAGGAAAAATGGAAGAAATGTGAAATTTTCCTCGGCACTAGAGCCAATGTCAATTTCTGCAAAAAACAAATGTGGAAAAATTGGATCAATTATGCTGATAGGAACATGATCCAAACCATGAGTGGTTCCAGACGGGTTGCTGACTTTGTTCTTAATGTCCCCATAAAGCTTGGGAAAAAGGTCATTCAACTTGATTTCATTCAGCACAATGATGGTAGAAATGATGATGGAATTGGTCCTATTGCCCTCGATACAATAAGCCCATACACCATCACCAAGGATATGTTCAACATAACCTCGAAGATGAAAAGGAATTCCAAGTTCATATTAAGGAGTTACTCCAAAAAGGATTAATCAGGCAATCTCAATCTTGCTATGCATGCACTCCATTCAAATTTGATTGCAAGTCTGGTTAGGATCAAATCAAGATCTCTCTAGAAGACATTCATAAAACAGCATTTTGTACGCCTATCGGATTATATGAATTGCTTGTTATGCCACTTGAACTTAAGAATGCTCCATCTCAGTTTTAGATAAGAATGGATGAGATCTTCAAACCCTACTCTTATTTTATTGTGAATTATATTGATTATTTCATGATATTCTCTAATAATGTGCAAGAATACATTCACCATCTAAATGAGTTTGCAGGTTTGGTAACTAAGCATGGAATTGGACTTTCATCCTCGAAGGATAAATTTCAGGTGGCAAAAACAGAGATTGAATTCTTGGGAGTCAATCTAAAGAATAATGAAATTCATATGCAACCACATGTACTCCAAAAAATTCAAAAGTTCCCTTCACAATTTGAGGACTTAATGCAATGCCAAAGATTCCTCGGCTGTCTGAATTATGTTCGTAATCATACTCCCCAACTTTCTCAAAAAACAAGGCAATTAATAAAAGTGATGAAATCTAATCCATTCAAATGAAATCAAGATGCATCTATAAAAGTCTAGTTGCTACAACAAGAAGTCAAAAATTTGCCTCCCTTACAACCAGTTTATCAAGGACCCTTTGTTCTTTCTATAGATGCATCTGAAGATAGTTAGGCAGCTGTGTAACTGAAAAAAGGAAGGAAATTGTAGTGACCTAGACCTAAATATGATTTAAAATATTTAATTAATGACTTCAACTTAATTTAGAACAATTATATTAATTTTTTATTTTTTGAATGCTAAGTATGTTATTTGGTTGATTTAGGGTATTCTATACTTAGATTATCAAATGGGCATAATTGAGTTATTTCTACTAATTCAGGGTGTTGTGTGTAATTTTTAATAAATGTGTTTGGGCTTGGGCTGAGTCTAGTGAGTCATAACCCACGTACCCAGCTTGGACCGTGTCACGTCCCAAATCCAAGAGTCTCGTCGCTTAAGATTTGTAAACAGTAACTCTCACCTCATTCCATATGGGAGTGGTAAGTCAATCTAACCAAACACGTTGAAATATACCAAATCATATGAAAATCCTATCTTCTGTATTTATATCAAAATTAAATTTTCAAAATAACATAACAGTGGAAAATAAAATAAACTAAATACTCCTAGTCTCATGCTTCAAATCAAAATCCCTATAAACTAATTAAAATATCCAAAAAATCCTATTACAAAATTTATATAAATCAATTTTCTATGTGCTCATTATGACCCTCATCTTCACGTATATCCTCTCCATCTTGCACATTAGTTTTCAACTGCTCTTCCTTTATATTTCCTAAAAATAGTTAGGCTTGAAAGCGTAAGTTACACTTAACTTAGTAAGTAAACAACTCAAATACCCCTTAGGAATGGAATAGGGACAAATCCACTATCCAAGGCATTCTTATTGTTACTTATCAGCAATTCAAATCAAAGAATAAAAGATCTGTTCAATACAATAAACATAATGTAAGGATATGCAATGAATGCTTTTTCAATTATCAATGTATGCAATGCATGCTAATGCAACAATATATGATCACCATGTGTGATATCATGCACAATCAGCATTAAGTTATGTTCTGTCTATTCATTCTCATATTGTAATTCAACATTACAACATCACTCATGTTCTGTCTATTCATTCCTCCACAAGGAATATGGCACTAAGTTAATCAGCATTAGATTCAACCAAGTCTCAATGCACCAAGGCATATGTTATGCAAAAGTGAAATATGGATGCAAACAATAGCATCAATAATTCACATCTGATATGATAAGTAAATATCATAATTCACATGCCTCGTACAAAATAGAACCCAATTCATAATCTCATTTGTTAAGAAAATATAAGCAATGTTCTCATCCATAAACACATTATGAATTTAGTAATCAATTTCATAAATAAATCTCATATACGATCCCATTAGAACTAAATACACATGCTCGTAAAATTTCATTAACATCTAACCACAATTGTAAATCTCGGTTAGCCGAACCACCTACCGAACCTTGTCGAAAAACTTCGGTCGAACCTCTCGGTCTACCAAATCTATCTCAGTCACCCAACCAAAAAACATAAAAAGCAATACTCAAAGCCTCGGCAGGGATCTCGGTATGCCGAACTGACTTCGGTAAACCAACCCAAACCATGCCAAAAACCTAGATTCCTCGGTATGCCGAAGTAGCCCAGAAGATTTCAGTCAGCACTTCGGTATAGTGATTGGTATGTCAAAGTACGTGAAACCCAGAAAATCTTTCGGAAAACCACACATACGCACATCAATTCAATTTAATCTTCAAACACACCTTATATAATTCAATTTCCAAGATTAACTCAATGATTTTAAACACAAAATGATTAACATAAACTCTTCAAATCTCATTGAACATGTAAGTTAAATCCCACTCATAAAAATATAGTAATTTCCAAGTTCTTGAATCCAACATGCTACCATAGAAAATATTTAATTATATATATTTAGGTTGTACATATACTCAAGGAATTTGATGTAGGCATAAGATATTGAGGCTCAATAAGAAACCAAAAGTCTATGACTCGTGTTATTATAATCATATAACATTCATATCAAATACACTATGCTTTCAATTGTAAACAGTGATTATCAATGACACAAATCATATAAACCGGTCTAAATAATGAGAATGAGTATGTATATTGAATACTATGACCATGTAACCAAACACATGAACCGAAGATGATCATGAAGAAGCAAGAAACACATAAATGCTTCCTAACTCTGTGATGAATGCATTATGCTTTGTCTCATGTTAAGCCTTGCCTATACTAATACCCATGCGTCCATTAGAATTTCTGAAAATTATAACCCAAGGAGTGTCTGGCACACATCCTATCCATTTTCAGGGAATGGGACCCCAAGGTATGAATGTACCCTAACCTTTTCTAGAAATATAACCCATGATGCAGGTAGACCCTAGTCCTTTCTAAGAGTTTTAACCCAAGGTGAACTCCAACCCTCTAAGTCCCATCTCGAATGGAAACCCAACAACACTATATTTCAGTAGGTTATCTTCACACTCAATACCACATAACCATGCATGAATGCATTTCACATACCTGATCACCTTACATCGGAAACTGGATCACTAGTTAGTCTTATTCACAATACATATGCATTTCCAACCAGAACTCTCAGTTCCAAAATACACAAGTGCTACTCAATACTCATTCGTGTGACCCCATAACATAATTCATGGAATAGAAATTCACAAATGGCATTCAACATAAGTATAAATCCAATTTATATGCAAAACTACATTCACACATGCCAAATCAATAAACTACATCGTATCTCATCTATTTAGCATGCATGCAAACAATCTATAAAGTTTCACCAATATTGGCACACATTTGGAATTTTCTGTATACCGACTCCCTTACCAAAGGTGTGCCAAAGGGGTTCGGCAGATGCTTCGATATATTGAGGCACTTCGGTAGACCAACCCAAGAAACATCAAATTAAGCACAGGGGCTTCGGTAGACCCTTCAATATGCGGAAGTGGACCAACCCGAGACACCCCAAAACACCCAACAACTTTGGTAGAATCTTCAGTATGTCGAGGGGCATACCAAATTCTACCCATAATTTTTGGTATGCCAACAAGTGTACCGAATGTCGAAATTCCCAGAATATAGGTCAAACTCCATATGAACATCAACAATAATACATAACCCTCTTTAACCAAGATCACATACACCATCTTATCCCATCTAAGCAATAACCATAAGATCATATGCATTTCCTACAAGGTATCGTAGCTATTCCTCATGCATAATAGATTCATAGGTATATATATGCATACACTTTTCCATAAATTATAAACATTCACATTATCACTTTGAACACACACGTTGAGATAATAACATGAATGAAATTGATGGCACTTACCTTAGCACACGAAATTCCAGAAAATATTCTTAAAAGCTTCTTCTTCTTTCCTTCCTCTATTATCTTCTACAACAACTAAAAACTCCAGAACTTATTGGTAGCCTTTAGTCTTCCTTTTCTTCTCACTTCTCTTCCTCTACAGCAAACACACAAAACCTTCAATACTATAGATTTGTTGCCCACCCAAAAAAACTGGATATGGAAAAACTTCCATAACCACAACAGCCTTAATTGTAGGAGGGAAAGGAGTCGTGTAACCTAAGTCACCAGAACGCGGAGCGGGTGCAGGAGCGAGAGCGCCAAACTTGAAAATAACTTGTGATCCAGAGCGCCTATATATATAAACGTTATTTTATGTTGATTTTTTTTAAACTTTAACCCTTAAATGTTTTCAAAATATCCTAATTTACACCGTTTTATCATTTGCCCCATTTTTTTCAAACTTTTACCCTTAATTGTTTTAAAAATATCTTACGTTACCTCATTTTTAGTTTTTAAAAATGTCAAAACTTACTACGTGTTTCAAACGTACACAATCCGCGGATTGACTTTCAAATCCGTGTTTTTGAAAAGTCAAATTCTGACTGTGGGGTGTTTTCGCGCTCAGAACGCAGATTCGCCTTATGAATGCGACAACGTGACCTAGGGGTCACGGATTGTGTGACTTAGGTCGTGTAACTCCCTCTCTAACTCCTCAATTCAAAAGCCACTGTCAAATGACCAAAAAGGTCATGGGCTCAGTTGCAAGGCCAAACGACCAAACATGGCCCATGTAATCCATCCCACAAGCCTAACCTCCAATCACAAAATAACACAAAACACCCCCATTCCTTATTTAAATACATAATAGTCCCAAATTCTAAAATTTCGTTACAATAAACCCACAATCAAAATAATTGATTAAAAAGGTAAAATTAATTATTTTAAATCAACTTATATCATTAATAAATATTTTTAGATCATAATAAGGTCAAGGTCACTGCAGATGAAGGTCACCTTATAAGGTGAAACTTGGCATTACAATGAGATTTGTGGATAGTCGTTTAGCATGATGGTTCTTAACTATTACAAGAATCGACGTTAACTGCCTGCATAACAAAATCCAATCTTAGGATAAAGCCATGATCTCTCATGATCTCTTCTTAGACTGTATAAAACATCTAGAGAAGTTTCATTAACTGGACTAATCTTGTCATGGAAAATAAGTTCGGTAAATAGAGTCGACATCCTTGTTGGTAGGAGCCCCATTTAGCATGATCATGTTCGATTAAGGCACATCCTCTCTAGCTAAAATATTATCCAATAAGACAATATCTGATTCCAGCACCTCTTTGTTAGCTGGAACTTTCCATGATATAATCAATCAATATAGTCTGACCGACAGGAATATCATCCGACGTAATGTGACTAGTAGAAGCTGATTTTCATCATCGTCCATATTTATAGTATTATTTGTACCAACAACTGTCATGTCACTTTATTAATCTTCTTAGAGACTGGCACGCACTTGAGGAGTAATGAAGAAGGCAATGCTTCATTTATAAGAAGAAACACCTGAATGATGTGAAAAATGAGTTGCTGGGTGAGTGCATCTCCTCTGCCATACATAAAAGAGGAAAAAGCAGCGCTGTCAATTCATTTGCACCAGCAATGCTTCAAATTACAGGTAACTACGATGATCTCATGGTAATAAAGGCACCTCGTTGTAATTTAGAGTTTTTCATACATATTAAAAAGCAAGTATAACACACTTTTGGCCATCCTAAAGTTCTTTCTTGCCCAAAAATGACCAAATTGGATTTTGCCTCTTGGGTAGGAAAATGACATCAAAAAAGGAAGCTTAATGTTGATGGTCATTTTTCAAAATTACGCCATGTCACCAAATAATAATTAAGTGGTAGCATCTTTGCTATGTCATCACCTATGTTACTGCACAATTCAAATGAGTGGCACATGTGAACCTTAACCATTTTGGGTCAAACTGGCACTCTCGACGTAGTTACACCGGGTAATTGGATAGGAAATATTGTGTATTGTCGGGGCTGGTAGGTGAAGTGGAAAACCTACTAAAAACGGACCAAGTACTACCAGAAACCCAAAATGAAAGATGCCCCCATATTGGGGATATACCGGGACTCACCTCTACCTTTTAAGCCAGTGATCCGATTACTTTCATTTTGGGGTGCCCACCTCCAATGCTCGTCGGGTAACTCCCAACAAAGCCAGTTTTACGTTGAAAGCTTGTCAGGTCCATTTCTCACATGGTTCGAGCCTATAAATCTCATGTTCATCGTAATTTGACATGTTCTATCTCGTGAAATTGATATGCCAATAGCCCTGAAACTTATCAAAATGAGAAATACTTGCTTTTGGTCACTTACACCGAGAAAGCAACAATTACTTTGGGAAGATCTGGAAACGCGGGGACTTAGTGACTAGTAGAAGCTGATTTTCATCATCGTCCATATTTATAGTATTATTTGTACCAACAACTGTCATGTCACTTTATTAATCTTCTTAGAGACTGGCTCATGAGGATAGTACTTTGACTTAGTCTCATGAGGATAGTACCAACAACTGTCATCGTCCATAACTTAGTCTCATGAGGATAGTACTTTGACTTAACACTCCCGACCAACTATTTTTATTATTAAGTGATTTATTTTCTCAAATTTGTTATGCAAGATAGGAGATTTCCACCTCGGGGCAAAAACCCACTTAAAGGAGGTTATGTGGTCCTTAAGGTGTAACGGCCAAGGGAATGGGTGTTGTCGACGGTCGGGTTTGACCCTGGCATGCTGAGCAGGAATCAAACGACGACAAACAAGTAATTAGCCAATGGGACGAACTAAAAGATCCTATTAATTTTTAATGTATTTTGTAATTTTAATTTTTGTAAGCGTTTAATTGATAAGCTTTAAGTTGTTTCCTGATTGGTGAGGTGCATAGAATTGGCTACTATGCATTTTCACCCAATCAAGTTTTAAAGCCTTAAGTGGTTAGAGATCCTATGGCTGAGAGTCATTCTCTTAGAGACATGAATAGAGGGCTAAGATCTTATCTTGGGTTAGTTAATCAACTAACCCTAATATTTTATTCATTGTTTGATATTGAAGAAGAGAAAGAGACGTGGGAGAAACAGGGAGAAACAGTGGCACCTATTTGTGCGTGGATGCAAAAGGATCAAAAGGAAGAAGAACAAGTGTTGCAAAGAATTTTGCTGAAGAAGAAGAGTTCATCTTGTTGTGATCTTCAAAGTAATGTAAGCATGGTGTTTGTGGATTTATTTTCAGTTGATTTAGTCTTAGAATTTGTCTTTATGTTTATTGGACATAGAGCTTACGATTGATATGTGTTTCCATGATCAAATGTTTGATTTATGCTCGTTTTGGTTGAAATCCATGAGAGAATGGTGTTTATCAAGTTGAATGAGAATTTGTAAGTGGAATGATCTATATGTGAATCTCGGATAACGGAATATGTGTTGTTTTTTTATACGTGTATGATCCATGTATGCCACGTGTGCATTATCTATCATCCAACTAGATCAGTAGGTGGTTATTTATGCAGTTAGTAGTAGTTAGTTCCAACGAGGCATTCTAGCAGTTGCTGAACTGCCTTAGTCATGTGTAGGTAGCTTCCTACAAATTAGAGTCTCTGTATATATTTGTTTGAGTTATGAATGTAATGTTATGTTGGATGAATTATCAATTTCTCTTGAATCTGGAGGTTCTGAATGTCCCTTGAAGCACAGTCTGTTCTTTTCTCAACTTTCTCATTTCTTATCAAGTTGTAGTCATTCCTAAATCAAAGAAGACAAAGTCCAGGCCTCTTGGCCTCTTTGAATTTCAGAATCTACCAGAGGTGCCAGTCATTTTTTTTGTTACGTGCCTTTCTTTTGTAACTCGTTATATAGAAAAAAAGCTAAATTCGAGGATAGCCGACCTCTAATTCATTAACAAGATTGACTTCGAGGGCAATCAAACCTTCAATTCCTGACGGAATTTTACCCATAAGATGAAAGATAGCCTTTCTACAGGTTTGTTTACAAACTTTAACGAAAACAAAAAATGAAAAGATAACTACCATAACTATCACATGATAGTCAGAAAGAAACATGCAGAAAATAACTAATCTACCTCACTTCACCTTCATGCACAGTTATCTAACCAACCCCTAGTACTCATGGTAATAAATTCTCTACCCATGATGATCACTTCTCCTCTACGTGTGCACACTTCTGTATGAAGATAACTGAATTGTAGAAGACTCTCTAACTACTCCACCTCATTACATGTCCCTCCTTCCACTTCAGCATACTCCATAATATTCTCATGCACTTCACTTCTATTAATTTCACATCAACCCCATGCCATGCAGTCCATGTAACCTATGCAGATTTCTTAGGGACGTATCATTCCCTTCCCCTTATCAACAACCTTGTCCTAAAGGTTGATTCCCAGAAATCAATCGACCAGTTTATGATACGGCTCTGTGTGCTCTATGTCTCCTTCGATTGTCACTAGTTCTTCCTTCTCTTCTTCATTGCCGTCTCCAACATCAAACGATTCATCAATAAGATAAGTCTTTCTCTCTTCTTTCCTTCACCTCCGTCGGAGTGACCGTCTTCACGGGCATGGTAAAAGATTTTGAAGAACCCGCCATGTTTGGGTAGAAATTTTGTGGCACCTTGGGTTGAGCTTGCTTTATTTTTGACATAGCCCTCTCCTCTTGTAGCCGGGCAAGCCAAATAGCCATAGATAAAGTGGCCGGTTTGAGAATTTGAACCATGAACCTAATTTCTTTTTTCAATCCTGCAATGAAACAGCTTATCATGGCTGAATCATTCAGCCCGTCAATACGATTAGTTAAGGTTTCAAACCTGCTTTGGTAGTCCTCTATCAAAGAATTCTGATGCAGCTTTGTTAAGGTGGCTATAGGATCCTCAATTCGGTCGGACCGAACCGAATTTCCATTGCTAAGGTAAATTGATCCCACGTGGAGACCTCACCTGACTTCTCCATCCAGCGAAACCAATGCAATGCTTTTCCTTCAAGATGAAAGGACGCAATCACCAAGTTTTGATGTTGAGGAGTTTGATGAAGAAAGAAGAATTACTCCGCCCGATAAATCAATGAGGATGGTTCATCTCCATTGAATCGAGGAAAGTCTAAACAAGTAGCTCTAGTTCAATTCACTTCATTGGTTCACGATTTTGATTGTTGTTTCTTTTGTTGATCGACCTCTCAATTGAACTATCCCTCTTATTTTGGGATATAGAATCTAATTTCTTTAGCACTTCTTATAGCAACTCCCGTTGTGCTGGTGATTCGTCTTGAAGACTCTTAAGCATCTTTACATGGTTGCCCAAAGTCTCCTTTAAGTGCCCAACAGTTTCACTCAAGTTGGCCATTCTTGTACCTTCAATCATGGCAGGAACATCAGCACTGATACCAAGTTTGTTACTCGCCTTTCTTTTGTAACCCGTTATACAAAAAAGAAGCTAAATTCAAGGATAGCCAACCTCCAATTCATTAACAAGATTGACTTCGAGAGTAATCAAACCTCCAATTTCTGACGGAATTTTACACATAAGATGATAGATAGCCTTTCTACAGGTTTGTTTAGACTTTAAAGGAAACAGAAAATGAAAAGACAACTACCCTAACTATCGAATGATAGTTACAAACATACATGTAGAAAATTGACTAAGCCACCTCACTCCACCTTCATGCACAGTTATCTAACCAACCCCTAGTATTCATGGTAATAACTTCTCTACCCATGTTGATCAATTCTTGTCACGCCCCAAATCTGAGATATAGGATCTCGAGGATTTACGAGGAATAACCTTTGGATCCAATGCAAAGATGCGGATAGCCATTCACAAAATGTAACCATCACATGGTTAATCAGAGATAATAGAACAAATCAACAGAAGTCTGAATAATTTAAAACCATAACCTCAACTCATACTAATTGAGTAAAAACCCACATAATTCTGAATATCTAAATTCTTATTACATCAAATGCCCCCTCGGGTCAAACCAAAGTTATTAAAACTAAATAACATCCAGTGCATTATCTCAGGTATCTGAATTCAAAGAAAAAAAAAATCTCTAAGGAATGATTCCTCTCCTGACCCGCATACTACTCGAACTGTTCACCTGTTTCAACATAAGGGTGAGCCATAGGCCAGTAGGAAAATCAAAAGAAATCATAGCAATTATTTTCATAAATTTATAACAACACAGATGAGTTCATGCAATTTCACCCAATAAGCAATATCACACTCACAGTGTATTAGCATGCTTAATATCACACTAACTTACTATACAAGAGATATATCGTAAAACACAATGTAATCCCATTACATTACAACAAAGTTCATAGATCACATACATAATCATAACAATCACTCACATGGTCCCACCACTATAAATCATAGGTTCACATGATCCCATCATGTATTACACATAACACATATCACATAATAATAATAATTTATCCACATGGTCCCACCATGATAAATCATAATGTCCCTATGATCCCATCATGTACAAACAATTAAATCACAGTCCCACTATGCATAAAAACAAAATCTACATGATCCCATCATGCACAAACAATTAAACCATATGGTCCGACCATGCCTTAAACACAGTCTACATGATCGCATCATGTCTCAAAACACAATCCACATGGTCCCACCATGTCATAAATAATACTCGATGAATATACACACAAACATTCACTTCAAGTCAATACTAACTAACATTCACATCAAGTCAATACTCACGAACATTTACTTCAAATCAATATATGCAAATGATTAATGATGTATGATATGATGCAAGTATGCACAATGAATGCAGGTGATGATGCATATGCAAGATTAATTAGGTGTAGCCTAACCACATATTCATTCAATAATCAACCCATTCTTTAGGGGACTTGCACCCACGGTAGAATGCCACACCTCACGGTTGAATACACCAGTAGGACTTATTTATGGTGAGCTCATATAGAGTCACAGCACATCACAATGTTAACCAATGGATGCTCCCAGCACTACTCACAAACCATATATATCTCAGATACCACAATCAATCATACACAACTAATGGATACTCCTAGCACTACTCACATACTAATCACCATCAACGATATAGTCTGTCACACTGACACCTTGTGGATACTCCTAGTACCACTCTCTCATCACACATAAATTAGATATCAGATTCAATCATAGACAAGCCAGTAATTGCATCTAGCATCACTTACACAATTCAATTCTCTACACTATCATCACAAACCTTTCTAATCTCATCTTAACATCTATCCTTCATTCATGAACTCTTTAGAGTCATAATCACCTCATACTAGGTTTAAACTACCAAATCACACTGAATATCAAACCTATTATGTACTTAACATCATATGGCCATAATCATCCATTTTGCAGTCAAACTAACCTCATATTCATGTCTAAAATATCATATGGGATCTTCCCATAAAAATTGGATCTATTTGGACTTCGGTAGATGCTCGGTACATGCCGAGCTTCCTACCGAGAGTCATCGGTAGATATCTCGGCATTTACAGAGGCTCGGTACATTTTCTAGAGCATTTCCAGCCTTTTTGGTGGATGTCTCTGTACATGCCAAGTGTCCTAGTACATAGGGCCTCGGTACGTGTCTTGGTTGATACCGAGGCTCAGTACATTCTCCAGAGAGTTTCTGGGCTTTTTGGTAATGTCTCGGTAGATACCATGGATCTACCGAACGCCTATCTCAGCCCGGTTTTCATTGTTTCTCCTAGGGCTTCGTTCCCACACTCTCAAAAACTTATTTTTATACTTCTAATCATCATAAACTCAATTGAATCTTAACACGTCAATCCAAATCTACACACATAGACTAGCACTATCAAATCATTCAATAGACATGTAAACTATACCCAGAAATCGTATTTAATCATCTTATACGTTATTTAAATCATAACATTAGTAAAACATGTTCATCACATCGAACATTAAATACACTAGCAATCATCAATTCCTAATATGACAAAGAAACCCAATAATTAAAATAGGATCATACATGTGAGATTCAACATCATTCAATCATGCATATCATCCTAAGCATGTTATCTATAGCATCATTATAAAGTTATGAACATAACTACCGAGAATTCTAAGGAGAATCCCTACTTGTCTTCCGATATCTCAATCCACAGCCTAATAAATCTTCTTCCAACTTTACATGCCTCTTTAAGTGTTGGTTCATCAGGGTTTTTCTTTCTTTCCCATCTCCATAATCTTCTTCACTTTCATCAATTACTTCATCCTCTTCATCTTTTTCTTTCTTTGCCTTTCTGGCTCTCTTCTTCCTACAGTAAGTGTTCCTTTTCTTTTCCTCTCTCTCTATTTTCTCTTCCTTTCCTCTAGGCCTTCTCATCTTCTTCCTTAAGGTTCTTCTCCTCTTCACCTTTTGGTTTGGGCGTATGAAGCTAGGGAAACAGTTTCCTTCTCCCACACTTCCTCGTTTAGAGGAGTTTCAATCTTGATGGAAAGTTTCTAATTATCTTCCTTCAAATTTGAATTGAATTTCTCTAGTGGGAGAATCGTCCAATCCAACATTACAGTCCAGATCTGATTCTAATTGAAGGTCCAAGCCCAGTTGAATTTGATTTCTATTTAATTACATAATTTACCAAATTATTTTCTAGAATTACTAATTGTCCAATTCAGCCATAAGTATTGCTTATAATTCCAGATGTGTAATTAGCAGATTAATTAGGATTAATTCATTAATTATATGACTTGGTCCAGGTGACTACACTTCTCCTCCACGTGTGCACACTTCTGTGTGAAGATAATTGAATTGAAGACTCTCTAATTGCTCCATCTCATTACATCTCCCTTCTTCCATATCAGCATACTCCATAATATTCTCATGCACTTCACTTCTATGCATTTCACGGCAATCCCATGCCATGCAATCCATGTTACCCATGTAGATTTCTTAGGGACGTATCATTTTTATTGATTGTTTTGAAGGGTTTTTTATTATAATGTGTTGAATATATTACCAGTAAAGTTTGGTACGATTTGGAGTGGAATAGAGTGAGAAAACCACTCATTTTCTGGGTTTTTGAAGGATGTCAGCAGACCGATAGGACTTCTAATAACATGTCGATAAAAACTCATCTCTCTGGTTTAGCAGTTTACCAGACCGACTAATCTGCCAACTATCTACCGATGAAAGGGTATCTGTAAGGACCTAAAAAAATTTAAATTGGATATAAGGGGTATTTTAATCATTCGACCAAAAAGCAAGGGTAAATCATTAAATTTTCCTAGAGAAGAGTGGCACATTGCATGTACAATCCCCAATTTAAATTTAAGTTGTAAAACCCTACAAATTAATTAAAAACAACAAAATAAGTGAAAACCCGTGAGGACCCAACCAAACGAGCCCTTAACATACTAGGGGACTTTAAATAGAACCCTATAGCTTGAGAAAAACCCTAATGTTGTTAGAGATCAAGGGAGACAACCCTAGCGCATGGGAGAAGGAGATTCAACATCAAAAAATCAAGGGGAAAATGTGAGCATCAAAAAATCGAAGAGGAATCTTTGGCTTCATCAAGATACAAGGTAACTGAACGTTCAATTCAAGGGTATTTGAGCAAAAACCCAAGTCCTAGTACTATGTACAACGCTTTAATCTTCAAATGTGATGAGAATGTGTAAGAAGTAATGCATGTTAAGTAAGGAGTGTTGATTTGTGTTTTGAAATTAGGGCAATGTCAAAATATGTGTATTTGGCATTAAATATGAAAATCATGAATATGTAAACTTATGTTTATGAGAAATCATCATAAAATGTTGAGATATGTGATACAATGTGTTTCTTAGAAGATCCAACCAAAAACCTTGGTATGATAAGCAAAAAAAGTAGAGGGGAAAATCAGGTTCGCGACCCGCTAGTGGACCTATCGGTAGTGGTAGACCCTGTCGGCAGACAAGTCCACCAGCCACAACGCCAGCGGCAAACCACCGGTGTACCAGCGAGTCCACGACAGGGACTTATTTTTTTGGTATTTCTGAAGGACACCAGGGATGGGGTGGACCACCTCCACTGACCAAGCCCCCCGACCTTGTTATGTCTCAAACTAAACCCAGATTGTATATGTGGGAAGAGAGAGGATAACAATGGGGTTGGACCCACCTAAGTGGGACCAACTTGGGATTGGCCGGTATGCCGGTACCCCACCGACCAGGCCATCGACCAAAAGTGACTTTGGGGTTTGGATTTTTAACTGGTTGATAATTAATGATTAGGGTGTTTGGTGAAGTCATTTCTAGTTTGGAAATGATTAACTCCCTTTAGTACATGATTTGCTTACCTATCAGGCCCCAAACCAAGGCCGGAGAACCTATGACTCAATTTAGGTATATGTTGTGCCTTGGGATAGGTGTAGAACCTTATAAATGAAAGATTAGACATGGTGGAATCCAACATTAAGTTGTAAGATAGAATGTGGGTCAGGATGACCTCATCTGCCTTGGGAATCCCCAATGAGATAACCAGATATAAGAGTGGACTTAAACATAGCAAGGGTTGAGATTAATCGAATTAGAGACGTAGATGGAGTTATTAAAGGTGTTGAATAGTACACCTAACATGTTTAGGGATTAATGCATTAGATGTTGGTGCAAATAATAAGGGTCACTTGTGAAGGAAAGCTAAATGATATTCATGGGTAATAATAGTAAGACAAGAGGCCATGTGCTTAGCCAATATGTGATATGAACTTAGTAGGGGTGTGTTGGTGTGAATGAATATGACTACTGAAAGTAACAAGAATGTAAACCAGTTATAAGTTTATGTATGAACTAATCACAGTAGTTGTCTAATTACTTGTGGATGGGATGGGTGAGGTCATCCTAGTTATTAAATGATGTGATCTGGACATAATGAATATCCTGATGTTTATATGTGAATCTTGATGTGTACAGTGGAAGTATGATAAGGTAAGTAAGTACCTTGACCTTGTTAAATCACTAGAATCGTGAATGAAAGATTACGCTAAGATGTTAAACTATATGAGTAATGAATGTAAATCAAAGAGTAAAGAAAGAGAATCAAGATGACTAAAGTTGTAGAAGTTATTAATGATTGCCTAGTCTCGTGGAAACTCGTATGATTGTTTAAGCATGAACACCCCAGAAATTTGGTATTTAATACATAGAGGAAATAATAGAAACTAGTTATGGAAAAAGCTAAATACTTATAGGATGCATGAATTGAACTTGGTAAGAAATGTGAACTAATCAAAAGTGAATGCATGAACTGAACCTAGTGAGAAACGTAAATTAACCCTAGTAGAATGTGACATTGAATGCTAGTTCGACGTATAAGAATTATGATTTCGGTCGGATGAATGAGTTCATCCTAAATCGTTGTATGAACTAATTTAATTGATGTATATCTTGATATATATATATATATATATATATATGATTGTATACGTGTATATGTAGTAGATGTGTTGCAAGGTAAACATGACCTTAGCTATGTGGGATCATTAGAATGATGAAGTGAATGTCTATACAAGTAAGATAGACTAAATAAAATATGAATGATCTTTATGCTTAATATTATGTGTAAGATATAATAATGAGATGAAAAGGCAAAAAGATGTAAGTCCTTGAAAGCGCATGACTTTGATTGTTTATTTTATTATGAATGAGCCCAATATGTAAAAAGGAGAAATTTATTTATAACTCCAAGACATGTGGTAACATGGACGTGCAAATCCATAATGTGTGATGATATGAATGTATGTGGTTGCTTTTGTAATGGTATCTTTTCTATTTCACTGCATGTAGTTAAATTCAAGTGAATCATAATACCATTGCATTGCATGATGACTACACAGTCTGGAGGACCATATTAGATGTAATCTCTAAAATGAGTTTTTGGGTAAATTAATAATGATGAGAATGCCTAGAGAGGCAAGACATGAGTGAGGACTAAGATGTCTAAGATACTCAATTTAAATGATATAGGGTGAGGACCAAAGATCTCCAAGATGCCCAAAAGTAGATAAATAACTATTCTAGGCTGGCGATTGGTATATAACAGAAGGGAAATTCTATGCTAACGTTGTGATGCTCCGGATTTGTCACATGATCAAAAATAAAGGTAGGACAAGAGCGTCTATGGGTTGAAAATCCCTAAAACTACGGTGCGAACTTAGAATTTACTGAGTTTCTTGTAGCCCAAGAGTGGCCCATAGAGTGCCCAGAACATTGGTGGGATATGACAGGATGAAAATCCATCTCTGGCCTTGTAGCCTCATGAGGCCCAATGTACTCAGGGGAAGCATGGTTAGAACAGTAAAATCAAGTGTGTATATGCGTCTGCCAAATATAAATAGCATGAATTAACATGTTTATGTGATTGAATTGTGAATTGTGGAAAAATAGAGACTTGACTCTCAATTGTGAATAATCATGGAACATACTGCATCACGTAGATGCGTAGATGAGAGTCGACTAGCATGCATGTTACTAAACCCTGTGAGAATGGAAGAGTGAATTGCATTATGATTGATTTGCTGTGATATGAATATTGAGAACTAAACTATATAGTTGTTAAGATTAGAATCGTATAGATGTTGAGAACTGAATTACATAGATATTAAGAACTAATTCATAAAGAGGTTGAGAACTGAACTGTATAGGTGTTGTGAACTTAATACATACAATTGTCATGAAAGTATAGCATGAGCTCTCATAAATCACTTGTACGATATTTCATAATTATTATACTGGTCTGTGTTTCTGAGTAAATACCCAGGTATTGCGGGTTTACTCACGAGCTTTCAAGCTAACCCTCATTGATATATGTTTTTCAAGTTCTGTTGTTTACTCTGATAGAAATACTAGCGGGCTTTTGGTAAAAAGCTTCAACATCATGAATTGGTTAGTAAGGATCCTGGTAATGTATATCCAAAATTTAGATTATGATTAATACTTGTCTCTTGTTATTCACTTGTTTGCCATCTCCTGTGGAGTGGGTGAGAGGTGAATTGTTGAATCCTAGTGGGGACCTTAGATAAGTACACCCTAGGATTGGGATGTGACAAAGTGGTATCAGAGCTCTAGGATTAATAAATCTTAGAAACAAGGTATAAAGGATGATTAAAAGGAAAAAGGAATACTAGAAACTATAAGGAACGCTTATAGGATGTAATGGATAGCATATGTAAGGGAATAGATACGTAAGGATGAGAGAGAGAGAGTTGTTTGCTGATTGTGCTTTCTTAAGGGATACTTTCTGAAAGACACTGAAGGATAGTAAGGCCACTATTCCTGAAGTTCCTAGGATTAAACTTTGAGAAGTTTAATCCTAGGACATGACCGCCAAAGCCTTGCAAGGTGTTGATTGCTAAAACTTATACAATTATCTAAAACCCTAACACTGACCAAGTACCTCCATAAATAAGGGACAATGTAGTTGCAAATTCATTAATCCCTAGAATTTATGAAAATGAAGGTGTGTTAGAGTAATTATTATACATTATAAATTAATTATAATGGCTTAAAAAAGAAAAGAATTTTTACAAAATCCAATTGTTAAGAATGAATGAAAAGTGACCTGAAGAAAACCTAAATCAACATGATAGAATTAAAAAGAAAGTAGGGTTACGAAATTTAAATCCCTAATAAAGATATTAGTGTCATGGTAATTTACATAATTACCTAAAATTATAAGAGTTATAAATTAAAGTATGTTATGTGACAGGGGTCACAGTGTGATATGAAAAGATGATTTTCAATTTGAATATAAGTGTGAAGTGTTTGATTGATGGCATGTATGACTTATTACATGTAACAATTGAATGCAACCATCAGGAGTTATTTAAAGTCTCATATGTGAATGAATGTTTAGAGGGGAAAATCTGGTTCGCGACCCTTGAATGGACCTGTCGGTAGACCCCGTCGACAAACTGGTTCACCGACCAAATAGCCACTGGCAGACCGCCGGTGTACCGATGAGTCCACCAACAGGGACTTATTTTTTGGTATTTCAGAACGACACCATGGATGGGATGGACCATATGCACCGATCAAGCCCCCCGACCATGTTATGTCTCAAACAAAACCTAGATTGTATATGTGGGAAGAAAGAGGATCACCATGGGCTTGGACCCACCTAAGTGGAACCAACTTGGGATTGGGCGATATGCCGGTACCCCACCGTCCAAGCCATCGACCAAAACTGATTAACCCGCTTTAGTGCATGATTAATGTTTAGGATGTTTGGTGACGTCATTTCAAGTTTGGGAATGATTAACCCGCTTTAGTGCATGATTTGCTTACCTGTCAGGCCACAAAGCTTTGCCGAAGAACCTATGACTGAGTTTAGGTATATGTTGTGCCTTAGGATAGGTGTAGATTCTTCAAAATTTAAAGATTAGACATGGTGGAATCTAACATTAAGTTGTAAGATAGAATGTGGGTCAGGGTGACCCCCATCTATCTTTGGAATCCCCAGTGAGATAACCAGATATAAGAGTGGACTTAAACATAGCAAGGGCTAAGATTAATCAGGTTAGAGACCTAGATGGAGTTATTAAAGGAGTTGAATAGTACACCTAAGCGTTAGATGTTGGTGCAAATAATAAGGATCACTTGTGAAGGAAAGCTGAATGATATTCAAGGGTAATAATAGTAAGACAATAGGCCATGTCCATAGCCAATATGTGAAATGAACTTAGTAGGGGTGTGTTGGTGTGAATGAATGTGAGAACTAAAATGAACAAGAATGTAAACTAGTCATAAGTTTATGTGTAAACCAATCACAGTAGTTGCCTAATTACTTGTGGATGGGATGAGTGAGGTCATCCTAGTGATTATATGATGTGACCTGGACATAATGAATGTTCTGATGTTTATATGTGAATCTTTATGTGTCTGGTGGAAGTATGATAAGGTAAGTGAGTACCTTGACCTTGTTAAATCACTAGAATCATGAATGAAAGATTACACTAAGATGTTAAACTATATGAGTAATGAATGTAAATCAAAGAGTAAAGAAAGAGAATCAAGATGACTAAAGTTGTAGAAGTTATTAATGATTGCCTAGTCTCGTGGAAACTCGTATGATTGTTTAAGCATGAACACCCCAGACATCTAGTATTTGATACAAAAAGTAAAAATAGAAACTAGTTATGTGAAAAGCTGATTACTTATAGGATGAATGAATTAAACCTAGTAAGAAATGTGAACTGATCATAAGTGCGTACATGAACTGATCCTAGTGAGAAATACAAATTAACCCTAGTAGAATGTGACATTGAATTCTAGTTCGATGGATATGAATTCTGATTTCGGTCAAATGAATGAACTCATCCTAAATGGTTGTATGAACTAATTTAACTGATGTATATGTGTATATGCAGTAGATGTGCCTCAAGGTATAAATGACATTAGCTATGTTGGATCACTAGAATGGTGAAGTGAATGCTTATACTACTAAATAGACTAAATGAAATATGAATGATGTTCATGCTTGATAATATGCGTAAGACATAATAATGAGATGAAAAGGCATAAAGATGTAAGTCCTTGAAAGCGCAAGATTATAATTGTTTATTTTATTATGAATGAGCACAGTATGTGAAAAGCAGAAATTTATGTATGACTCCAAGACATGTAGTAGCATGGAATTGCAAATCCAAGGTGTGATGATATGAATGGATGTGGATGCTTTTGTAATGATATGTTTTCTATTTACTGCATTTAGTTAAATTCAAGTGAAACGGAATACCATTGCATTGCATGATGACTAAACGGTCTGGAGGACCATATCAGATGTAAATTCTTAAATGAGTTTTTTCATAAATTAATAATGATGAGAATGTCCAAAGAACCAATATATGAGTGAGGTTTAAGATGTTCAAGATGCTCAATTTAAATGATATACATAGGGTGAGGACCAAAGATGTCCAAGATGCCCAAAGGTAGATTAATAACTATTCTGGGTTGGCAATTGGTATATAACAGAGGGGAATTTTTGTGCCAACGTTGTGATTCCTCGGATTCGTCCCATGATAAAAAATAAAGATGGGATAAGAACGCCCATGGGTTGAAAATCCCTAACTGCGGTGCGCACGTAGAATTTACTGATTTTTCTGTAACCCAAGAGTCGCCCATGGAGTGCACAGAACATTGGTGGGATCTGACAGGATGAAAATCCATCTCTGGTCTTGTAGCCTCACGAAACCCAATGTATTCAGGGGCAGCATTGTTGGTACAGTAAGATCAAGTGTGTATATACATTTGCCAAATATGAATAGCATGCATTAACATGTTTATGTGATTGAATTGTGAGTTGTGGAAAAAGGGAGACTTGACTCTCTATTGTGAATGATCATGGAGCATACTGCATCGTGTAGATGTGTAGATGAGAGTGGACTAGCATGCATGTTACCCTGTGAGAATGGAAAAGTGAATTGCATTATGATTGATCTACTATGATATGAATATTGAGAATTGAACTATATATATGTTAAGATTAAAATCGTATAGATGTTGAGAACTGATGTTGTAACATAATGTTGTATTTATTAGTTGTAAGCTTTTGTAGTATTTCACATTATTAATCAAAATATTAGTTGTTTCTTTTTTTTTGAAATGTGTATGTTCGTAAATAATATATACTTCAATGATGATATCACTTTTTATTGACTAACTTTATTATTTATATTTTAGAAGTTATTATTTAGTACTTATTAAAAAAGGGAAAAAAAATAAATTGGCTAAAATTAATTCTATATTAAAATACTTTAAATAAAAAAAAGTGAATTATTTCAGTGAAATATCTGAAATGCCGGACCCTTATTTCGTTCAGTTATTTTAATCATAAAATTGTTTTCAACCGAAATTTCACCAAAATATCCGAAATTCAAAAATTTTGGTTTCGTTTGTGCCTCCGAAATTTTTGAAATTTTAAACTATGGCTATGATGGCTTATTGACTTGAGCAGTTGAGATGGCTTCCGAGGATGCTTTGAGATTCTTTTACAGCATATTTTTGTAACTCTAGGGTCCTTCATCAAGTGGTCATGACTGATGCAACCACTTGGATATGTTGCTTGCCAAGGACGAAGGTGTCAAACTCGATATTTCTAGTGAATTGTGCATTATTAGAGTCAACGATTAGTTAGAATCTCATCCGAATCCACTAAACTCTCATGAAGTTTCAAATTCAAACTCAATAGTTATCCATTTATGTTTTATTGCTATTAGAGAATTACTAACCCTTTGACACATCTACACAAGTTACTCTATAAATTTTGTAAAGATATCTATAAATGTAACCTAAGCAAATCAATGAAAATCATCTAAGAAATCTCAAAATAAAAAAATCAATTCTCTACATGGTATTAAAGCACTCGATCTAAATTTTTTTTTTTTCAAACACAGTTCAGCTTCTCCCTCCCATTTATTACCATGAGCATTTCTTCCACCTCCACTGGCTCCACCACCATTGACATCCGATCACCATTCCCGTCAGCTACTTCCCACACTCATTTCATCACTACGACGCTTGGCACAAACAATTACAATATGTGGCAATCCCAAATCCTACCACAACTACGAGGCCATGATATCTTCGGATACGTGGATGGTATGTGTGTTTGCCTCGGTGTCTTGTGTTATCCCACAAATGTCTTGTTCTCGTGCAGAGCCCGCACGTGTAGGAGGGTATTGAACCATTTGATATACATTGTTGTGCCTTTCTGTAACAGCTTGAGCTTTTAGAGCAAACGGTGTTTAACATGGAATTGGAAAACTGCATCGCAGAGAGATGGTTAAAGAAGAAATTAAGGGAGGGGTTGCTGGTCCTGAGTCCGCCTTAAAGAAGAGGAAGAGAAGTGAAGAATGGGCTTTCGCCTAAAACCTGTTGTAATTTATTAATATTTTTGTAATTAAAAATTTCAAGAGTCATGTTTGTTTCCAATAGTCATCTTGTTTCTAAAAGACATCTTGTTTGGCTTTAAACCTTTTTATGAAACAACACTTTCTTTGGGTTGTGCCTTTTCAAAAGGGTGTGTTATGAAACAACACTTTATTTGGGTTGTGTCTTTTCGAAAGGGTGTGGCAATCAATATATTGAAAGCATGTAAATTAGCTCTCCCAACCTCACAAGGTATTCCTTAATGGTCAATCTAAC